>JAJEJH010000949.1:52874-70366 GCA_026122585.1 Anacardium occidentale | reverse complement strand
TCTCTCTAACTGACTGAGGCTGCGACTGATACTGATACGGTCGCTGATACTGCGGATGCGACTGATGATATGACTGATGCTGAGACTGGGAATGTCTTCTCCTCGGAATTTGATGCCTCTCAAACTGAGGAGGAGTAATTCTATCCGGCTCTGTAGCATTACCCACTCCAGCTTGCTGGAGGCTCTCTCTGACAACATCCCCAATCATATCTCTCAACTGATCGGGCCTCATCGACACATGGGAGGTAGTCTGAGGGCGCCGCCTACCACTAACACTCATAGGACGGGCGGGTGAACTACTATCTGTCTCGTCTAGATATCTAGGGACATACTCCTCTCTATCTATAGCATCACAACAAGCTGGGGTTAGAATCACATAACACAATCAATCTGGAAAGTAAATACCTGACTGTGCTGTGAGGAGGGCCTGGACGACGACTGCGAAGGAGAGAAAAGCACCACACACTTACAACCTTTGCTCTGATACCAACAAATGTAGGAACCGCCGCCACGAGTGCCCCTGCTGTGCTGAATAATAACAATGTCTGGGGAGCTTTTATTAATCATCTGAAAATATGGGTACCCGCGACGGGAATCCTACGAAAAATAAAATAACTGAAACTATACAATGCTTTACATTTCTGTACACGCGGAAGCTTTTCTGAATATACATCATTAACATATATATATATATATTCTGTTCTGTACAATGGGCCCATTAGCCTTTATCTTATACATACATAGTGTTTCTGTACATCTGGGTACATACAAAAGTACATCCGACCACACAGGTCCAAAACTGATATACACTGATCGAGATGTGTGTGCATGCCTTCTCCGTCAGCCTCGGTCCAACCGCTCCTCAGCCCAGCACGAACACCTGCAAAACTGGAAGAAGGAGGGGGGATGAGTGATAAAGATCACCCAGTAAGCGCTCCTTACTTCTCTCAATACCCAAGCAAGCACAACAATCATATAAACAAACACATACCTGGGCCTCGGCCCTAATCATACATCTATGCGCTTGCTGGAATCTGGAAACCGTTATCTGTATCTCATTCATTCATTATTATCATATGGATGCATGTCATGATGTGTATGTCGTGTCATGCTAACTGAAAACTGGATGCATGCCATGATGTGTATGTCGTGTCATGCTAACTGAAAACTGGATGCATGCATCTGAATACCTCTCTCTGTACCTTCGGGTACCTGCTGTGCTGATCAGACTGGGTAATACAGGGATTCGGCATCCTGGCCATGTGGGTTAACCATTCTAGCTACCGGCTAGAAAGCTGAATCTGATATCTGCACTGCTACGATCTGACTGGTGTCAGAGAGCTGAAACTGAAATGCTGCTGAATCATCTGACTGGTGTCAGGAACTGAATCTGAAAACACTGCTCAGCGTTCTGACTGGTGTCAGAAGGCTGATTCCCACAGATGCCCCCTCGTATTCACCCTATACTCTTACCCGTACATCGGGTTCTGAATACTGCTGAATTCGGATCCCCTGATCCTCTCTGAAGCTACATGTAATGCCATGACATGCATATGCAGCTTATTAACTCATTACATGCTTATTTGATGCTTATCTGAAGCCATTAAATATTTATTCTGAATTCGCACGCTCAATTTCCCATTCGGATAACATTTTTCTGAAATTCTGCTGATGCACGGGCGTGCATGAGATGTGCACGGGCGTGCACCATGACGCACGGGACCGTGCGCTGGTCGTGCGCCTGATCGTGCTAGCTACTGGAATTTACTATTCATTGTCATTGAAAATGCTTATGCACGGGCGTGCGTATGCGGACACACGGGCGTGCATGCATATTTTCTGGCCGTGCATGGGTCGTGCACACGGGCGTGCATCTGGAGAAACACAGGCTCACGGCCGTGCCATACTGGCGCACGGTCGTGCGTCTGGTTCTTCAACAGAGCACCGCTCGGAAAATGCACAAATGGCCAACCAAATCACATTCATTCACAATCACACTTCAAACACACGTTAACCACATCCCAAATAACACAATTCGAGCCTCAACTTGCACATGCATCATCAATCACGGGATCTACCATGGAAATACCTTCTTTCTCTTTCTAAAGCTATACATACACACATGCAAGCTTCAAGGGTGGAAATCTATCAACCAAATCAACATGCAATCACATATAAGCCATCCACACATTCATCAGCATGCATATAATTCATCCATGGCAGCAAAAAGGCACAAAGCAAGTCGGGAAAGCTCAAGAAAAGGTAAGGAACACTTACCTCTCTCCATGCTTAGGAACTTCACTAATCCCTTTGCTCTCTCGCCGGATTTGGAACAACCGGTGGCTGGATTTCCTCTCTAAGGACGGGAGGCACTGAAAGGAAGAGGGAAACTGGC
Source organism: Anacardium occidentale (assembly GCA_026122585.1). NCBI lineage: Eukaryota > Viridiplantae > Streptophyta > Magnoliopsida > Sapindales > Anacardiaceae > Anacardium > Anacardium occidentale. The sequence continues at coordinate 67,971 of JAJEJH010000949.1, read as the reverse complement.
TAAAAATGCAAACGGGTGAGTAAAGAAATGAACTTAACTCACGGTTCCACTTATATACCAAGCCACGCACGGGCGTGCACCAATGATGCACGGTCGTGCACCAGGGAAAATAAGTATAACTTATTTCCCGCTCGCTCGCCTAATCGAATCCTTCCGAAAGGATTCCAACGGAAGCCGCATGGCTTCGAAAACTTACCAACTCACCCCTGAACTTATCCAGACTCCCAATCTCTCTCTGAATTCGATTTCTAACCCCGAAAGTCTACCCCTAAGGGCTTCTGGATCTAGGATGCTACATTTTAGACATGCATTTACCGAAACAGAGCAAGATGCATGCCCATGTGTCCACAGTCGCACACCCGTGCACCTTTGCAAATGCAAGGCCACGCCCATGTGCACACATTGTGCACGACTCCAGGCAAAGGCAAGTAGAAAACTTGGGAAATGACTTAAAATGAAGTATAAAGCATGGAGAACCTATTCTAATGGTCATACAACAATATAATAAGATAAAATAAAAGGAAATAAGATATCATAAGCATATCATAGCATGACATGCCAAGACATTAGTGGATAAAAAAAAGGATCAAGAGATCCAACTGTATTAGTTCAGCATTCAGGGCCCGACATCTGGGTCAGTTATTTAGGGTGAACTCGATATGACATCTATGAGATTTCAGCTTTCTGACTGTTATCAGATTGGTTTACTTTTTAGCTTATTGGTCTAAGAACCGGTATGTCATATTTCAGCTTATTAACACTTTGCTAGTCTGTTTCAGCCCACATGGTCAAGATATCGAATCTCTGTGTTTATCAGTCTGATCAACACAATAAGTATCTTCGAATATAGAGAGTTTCATACATAGTGAGTGTAGCATGTTTGCTTGTTAGAAAATGGCCTAGGAGTCCATTATATGATTTGCATGGCATAATATCGTGTCATTCATTCCACAGCATGAACTAGCATTTCAATAAGCGCTACTCAAATTAAAAACAAGGGAAATATATGAGCAATTAGGCCAATGTCAGGTATGTATTCTGTCTTGAATGTTTGTTTGGGTTGGGAAAAGTAGGAAATGTTTACTGGGTGATCTTATCACTCACTCTTTTCCTTTCTTCTTTGCTTGCAGGTAAGTTGGTTGGTGTTGGTAAGGCTCAAGTGGACTGTGGCTGAAAGGAGGAGGTTCCAATATGTACAGATGGTCTAGTGGGATTATTTTGTATAAAAGCATGTATTTTTAGCCCACCGTTGTGTTATAAATTATTTTTCAGCTTCCGCATGCATGTTTAATGTTTTTTTTTTTTTTTTGTAAGATTTTTGTTGTATATATCAATATTTCAGTATCTAATTATTAGTAAGTAAATAAATAATCAATAACAGTGGTCTATACAGCAACGGGTCTTACAAATAAGGATTTAAAGAATGGAAGAATGGAAATGTAAAGCCTAATTTTCTCTAACCTTTCAATCTTCAAATCAGTTCCAATATATAGGATTTGAGAAATATGGTCATTGTATTTAAGAGTCGTTGAAACGAATCTAGTTAGACACATAATCGTGTGCTCATGCTGCACCATCCAGCTCCCAACATTTGATGCAGTCTAACAATCAAATTTTGTCCATCATGTGAAGCCTACATAGGTGTGTGCTCCATAGACATGATTGTGTGTCTTCATGTCTACAATTTCAAAAATCCACATGATCTTGTGCATGATACCCCCCACAAACACCACACGATCAAAAATCTCTTATTGCACGAAAGTGTGTGATCGTTGCACAAGCATGCATCTAAGTGTTGACTTTTGACTTCTATGTAACTGGACTTGCATAGGAGGTCTTGGTAGTGCGTCTTCATTTTTATGCCATGCGATGGTGTGCCTGAAACTTACACGATCATGTGTCTTTGATTCTTATTGCATGGACACTTGCACGACTTATCCAAATTGTATATTTCTCTTATAGGACACACACACGATTGTGCATCATGCGACCTTAACACACGATCATGTGTCTGGCTAAACCTACAAACTGTAACCCTTTTATCCTCCCTTGTCATGATAATTACATGTAAGGATTGGTTAGATATTTTAACATTGGTTTTTGATCAAATCAAAACTCACATGAATACAATAATGTGTGTACCCCCTTCATACATTGTCGTAATTAACCCTAAAACTTGGATTTAACTCCTTTCCACATCGATTCCAACCCCTCAACTCAACCACAAATCTATAAAATGACTATAATGGCCTTAAGACATATTTGCGAGTGTTACATGACTAGGTCATTACATAATTCATAATATTACATGTATCCTCAATGATCTAATCATTATCATATTTGTCATGTCTGTACAATAAATGTATGGACTTTTACCATTCATACATTTCAAAACATATCTTATAGAGCTTTTATCATTTGAAAATATTTGTATTTTGAAATATATTTTGATTTTTATTGAATAAAAATCATTTTGTTCTATTATTAAGTAGAAAAGACATTAATTAAGTTTATCTTGAAGATCTTGTAAATTAGTTTAAATACTTTTCATGGAACATATGTAATAATTAATCCAAAAAACTTTAATTATGCTACATGTCCTAGTTTAGACAACATATATATCTTTAAAATAGAAAATATTTAATATTAACCATGAAACTAGCCCCTAATAATATTTCGAGTTTTTTGGTTTTGTAACCTAAAACATGTATATATATACTCAACATCTTTAATGTGAGTTACCAATATGAGATTTTCCTATAATGCACACCAGCAATGGACACAAACAACTCTACCCTTACACTTTCAAGTATTTACTCAGATAAAAGCTCAAACCAGCAAGGTCAGCTTTTACAAATAAATGGTAGTCCTTAATGGCATAGATTCTTTTGTTTTTCTTATTCACTTAATATCAATCAATCTCTTTAAGCTGCTTTATAGCTGGTAGAATACTTATCCATTCACTTATGGGACACAGATAACTTTTAAACTGTACACCAAGCTTAAACTGTGTGGCACAAAAGATTCTTATATAAAATATGCTTCCACAGAGTAATGGGATAGGCCTATCAAATTTGCTAACTTCATCAAAACCACGAAATGAAGGTTTTTGTTTTTTCTTTTTTATACTACTTCAAACAAGCACTTTATAATGGAGAATATTTAATGAGGAATTCACGGTTATTGAGGTATTGCTTGTTGTACAATCCTCATACCTGCATTCCCCTGTTTCCAAAAGAAAGTATGATTAAGATGTATTTCCTGAAACAATCAGAAAACATGAAAAAGTTTGTGACAGAAGAGAGAAGATTTGATCTGAATATCAATCCAATATTTCAATGGAGGTTCTTGTCTAGAACCTGGCTTAAAAAGGGTCCAAGATGAAAAAAGAAAAAATTTGAGAAGAAATAAAGCTGGAAAAGGAAAGAGTTAAAAGGGAAGATGTTTTATTGCTATCTGTGTAAAAGAAATGGGAAAGAAAACAAAGAAATTAATGTTCTTGTTCAAAGGAATTCAAGAAACTGAAGTTATATTTTGAGTTGATTCCTGCATTCACATGAGTTTCTTGTTGTTGTCCAGAGCCACCAACTGCAAACGTTATTGGGGTTCTTGTTCCAATGGCTTCCATAGCTGCTATCTTGCTTTTGAGCCACCGTTAGCTGCTCTGGCTCGGGACAGCCTTCGTGTTCATTTGACAGCAGTTATGCTAGGCTGTTAAACCTTGTAAACATTGAAGAGCTACCATGTCGTGTTTACTTGACTTTCATTGTTATTCTCTTGCTTTAATTCACCCTTCTGCTTCTCTACTAAAGTAGGCCCAAAGATGGTGCCGGTTGTGCCTGGAAGGCTGGTGTCTGTATGTTTATTATTGTTTCTGAAACTTTCTAGCCTGACAAACTTTTGCCAATTACTGGTGTTTGTATGATTGTCATCTCTGTTGAAGCTTGTTTGCCTTACAACCTGTGGGGCAACACTGCTCTTAGTCAGTAGCGGAGGGCTGTTGTCGGCAAATTTATCATCTTTGAAGCTTGTTTGCCTTACAACCTGTGGGGCAACACTGCTCTTAGTCATTATCGGAGGGCTGTTGTCGGCAAATTTATCGTCTTTGAAGCTTGTTTGGCTCACAATCTTTCTCGCAACACTGCTCTTGGTTGAAAGAGTGCTCGGATCTGCATACTTATTATCTTTGAAGCTTGGTAGTTTAACAATCTTTTCCGTGGAACTTTCTGGCCCGACAAACTTTTGCCAATCACTGGTGTTTGTATGATTGTCATCTCTATTGAAGCTTGTTTGCCTAACAACCTGCGGGGCAACACCGCTCTTAGTCATGATCGGAGGGCCGTTGTCCGCAAATTTATCATCTTTGAAGCTTGTTTGCCTTACAACCTGTGGGGCAACACTGCTCTCAGTCATTATCGGAGGGCTGTTGTCGGCAAATTTATCATCTTTGAAGCTTGTTTGGCTCACAATCTTTCTCGCAACATTGCTCTTTGTTGAAAGAGTGCTTGGATCTGCATATTTATTATCTTTGAAGTTTGGTAGTTTAACAATCTTTTCCGCGGAACTTTCTGGCCCGACAAGCTTTTGCCAATCACTGGTGTTTGTATGATTGTCATCTCTATTGAAGCTTGTTTGCCTAGCAACCTGCGGGGCAACACTGCTCTTAGTCATGATCGGAGGGCCGTTGTCCGCAAACTTATCATCTTTGAAGCTTGTTTGGCTCACAATCTTTCTAGAAACACTGCTCTTGGTTGATAGAGGGCTCGGATCTGCATATTTATCATCTTTAAAGCTTGTTTGCCCGACAAACTCTTGCCTGACGCTGCTTGCTCTTGTTATTGGAGGGGTATTGTCTGCATATTTTTCTTCCCTCAAGCTTGTTTCCCTGGCAACCGGCTGAGCAACACTGCTTTTGGTTGTAATAGGGGAACTGGAATCTGAATGATAACCATTTTTGAAGCTTGTCTGCCTACCAAATTGTTGTGGTACAACACTGCTCTTGGTTGAAACTGGTGAACTGGGATCTTCATCTTTGAAGCTTGTTAGCCTAACAGCAGCTCTCGCAACACTGCCGTTGTTCGCTATAGTGCTGCTGGAATCTGCAGACTTCCCATCTTTGAAGTTTGTTTGCCTATCAGCACTTCGTGCGAAACTGCTCTTGTTTCCTGTTGGGCTGCTAGCGTTGGCATATTTATCGTCTTTGAAGCTTGTTTGCCTAGGTAACTTCCGCGCAGAGCTGCTGGTGTCCATATATTGTTTATCTTTGAAGCTTGTTTGTGTAGCAAACTTTTCTGCAATACTGCCAGTATGTGCAAATCCATCCTCTTCGTTGGAACTCAGCGGCCTGTAAGCTTCCTGTAAGGGGCTACTTTTGATTTCCCCTGGAGAGCTTCTTTCTGTACTATTGAAGCTTGGACTTCGTTGAGTAAGATTCCATTGCGCACCAGCACCCTTCTTTGTCTTCGGAGAGCTGGTGTCTGCATATGTTTTTTCTCCCATGTTGAACCTTTCCTCCTCTACCTTGACACCACCTGAAGGGTTCTTCTTCTTCACGTCTGCAGGGCTTTCATTTCCAAAGCCAGGTGTATGGCTACCACCATTCCAATCATCGATGCTATAAGTTGTGTATGGTTCACAATCTTTCGTCTTTTCCTTAACAAAATCACTTTTAAGGCCTTTAACTGCAAATGATCGCTGTTTATTTCGAGCACTGGGGCTTGTATCTGAATTCAAAGAACTTTTTCTACCGCACGTCATCAAACAGCTCTGCCAACAACTTGGTTTAGGATTTTCATCTTCCTGTTGGCTTGTTTCATCGGAAATTCCCTGGTAGTTGCAATTACGCTTTAATATTGTTGCCATTTTTTCAGAAATGGTGTGTTTCTGCGGAGTCTCCGCTACAATAGGCTGAACCAAAAATCTATATCTTGCACAAGCTAAATAATCCTGGCAATAACTTTACAACTGAGAACATTTTACTTGGAATTACTTAAAAAAAGGCATAAAAAAAATCTTAGTGCACTGGGCATAAAGTTGTTCCAAGATTCTTCAATTAAAACCGTTGATATTTCGGCTACGTGTTCTCACTAGGGGAGGTTGGAACATGGTTAGGCTGTTTGATCCGATTTTGACTCCATTTAAAATCCCACTTTGAACCAACGATGTTCGTAGGGAAATAGCCGAATCACCACCTTGGTAGGCCACGGTATAAGGGATCTAGTCAACTCTAATCTCTAAGAACCCATCAAGGAAAAAGAGAAAAAACTAGAAACAACTTTTCTAAAGAAAATTTGATACCTTATGCAATAGATGAAAAACTAATACAAAACACCCCTTTATATCATAGGGAAACCCTAGTAGAATCAGATTTCGATAACAATATACCGATGATATAATTTGCAATGATTATAATGTACAAATAATTCTATACATTGCATTACGATTTCATGCACTCATGCAATGGACAAGTAAAGGGAATAATCGATTTTTACATAGTTTAACTATAGTTATTCTACATCCGTGGGACTAAGTCCAATAAATTTAAATTCATTATAACTCAAAATAAGTTGTCACGATTCGATTGGTTAGCCCAAATGATAAAAGGCAAGAGTCACTCAGATAATCCGTGGTGAAAGTCCATTTCTAATTTATTCGATCCATATCTTTTTGTACTTGAATTCGACAAAGTATAAAATTTGTGAGGTATAACACGTAACTAATTCGTGTTATGTATCCAAAAAGGAATATCTCGAAAATATGATCACAAAGTGTCTTTTATTTGCACACGATAAGTTATAAAATTTAGGTTAAAGGACTTATTCTCACCCATAGTTTGAGGTGGGGACAGAATTCCATCTTCCAGGTTTCTAAAATCCAAAATCCTATTTTAGACCAAATTTCAACTAATTTTTTTAATTTTTATGATAAAATAACTAAAATACCTTTTTAAAAAATAAAAATTTATAATATAATTTTTTAATATAAAAATATTTTTAAAAATTTTAAAATTTTTTAATTTAAAGCAACCACCGCCATCAGTATCGATGACGATAGTCACCAATAATGGAACTAGATGGTTGTTTCTAGCCACCTGGTTCCAGGAGAGGTCAGATCTGGTCTCCTTGTTCGGTGGCCACCTTCGCCAGAAAAAACAGTAAAAAACGGCCAACCTTGGTCTCATTGACTTTTTTTGCCATTGTTTCTGACATAGACGATCAGATTGAACGGGAAGACCATATTTGGCCTTCCTTGAAATTAAGTAGTCAGAAATGGCTACCTAGTTCCATTATCAAGGGCAGTGACTGCTTTAATTTTTTAATATGTTTTTAAATATTTTTTGAAAATTTTAAATTATTTTATAATTTTATTATAAAATAATTTAAAATTTTAAAAATATTTAAAAATATATTAAAAATAATTTTTGTTTTTGGAAAAGATAATTTAGTTATTTTATCATAAAAATTAAAAAAAAATTGGTTGAAATTTAATTCAAAATGAAATTTTAGATTTTAAAAACTTGTAAGGTGGGATTTTGTCCCTGCCTCAATCTATGTACAAGAATAAGTCCTCCCGCCTAAAATTTATATCGTAAAATGTTCAGTTTGCCAGGAACATCTTTTTTGTAGAACTGTAATAATAAAAAACAACTAAAAATAAGAATACACTCTAAGGAAAACAACTAAAATTAAGCATCGTTCCCTGGTTGTAGAAGACTCTTCCTCGAGTTTTTGCTTAGGTTCGTCGACAGGATATGGTGGAAAATCAGCAACATTAAATGTAACTGATACAATATGGTCTGCCGGTTCAACATTATAAGCATTCTCATCAATTGGCTTAACTAACTAGAACGGTATATCGGTTCTAAGACTAAGCTTCTTATAGGTAGCTGGAGGGAATCTTTGCTTCCTTAATGAATCCATATAAAATCTCTTTCCTTGAAAGCAGCAGACTAATCTCTTAGTTCACTCTATTTTGCAGTGTGTTCTTTGGCAACAAATCGTACTCGTACTACAGCAGTTCTCCCCCATCCACTAGTAGTACCCGCTATGTTTTGCATTTAATTGAGTGCATTCTGCAAGGTAAAATTCACCTTAAAAATCTGCACTTCCTGAATTTGAGTAATCTCTTACCAGATTCGGGTAGCCACTGTACATCCGCTTCTGTACCTGCTATGTTGCTTTTGAGCTACCTTTTGTGGCTATTTTGATGCCTGTTCGATGCTGCTTTTTGTTGTGTCTGTATCACTTGGATCTGTATGCTTATGTCCTTTTGCTTGGCAACAGTCGCTTGTTGTTCCCTTGACAACAATGGCTCCCCTCGTGCAGAGCTGCTAAAAGTTCGAAACATTGTAATGCTCTGTCTTGTGGCTTTCATTGCTTGAAAACGTCCTAATGCCTTTTGGCTAATGTATGCCCAAATCTGTGAATCTTACTTGCCTAACAAACTTTTGCCCATCACTGGTGTTTGTTGAAACTTGTTTGCCGAATGAATTCTGTTTCAACGCTGCTCTTGGTCATTGTTGGAGGACTGGCTTCTGCAAATTTATCATCTTTGGAGCTCGTTTGTTTAGCAATCTTTTGCGCAATGCTGCTCTTGGCTGTTTCTGGATCAGTATATTTATCGCCTTTGAAGCTCAATGGTTTAGTAACCTTTTGCTCAATGCTGCTCTTGGTTATTACTGGAGAGCTGAGATCTACATAATTTTCATCTTTGAAGCTTGTTTGCCCTTCAACTTTTTGCGAAACAGTGCTCTCGACTGTTGTTATAGTGCTACTGTCCGCAGGTATTTCATCTTTGAAGCTTGTTTGCCTAATAAAATTCTGCATATGGCTGCTCTTGGTTATTGGGCTGCTGCTGTCTGTATGTTTATGATCTTCGAAGCTTGTTTGCCTAATAAAATTCTGCATATAGCCGCTCTTGGTCATTGGGTTGCTGGTGTCTGTATATTTATGATCTTTGAAGCTTGTTTCCCAAGCAACATCTTGTGTGCCGCTCCTCCTGATTGAAACAGGAGAGCCAGGATCTGGATGTTTATCTTCTTTGAAGCTATTTTGCCAGGCAAACTTTGGTAAAATGCTGCTCTCGGCTGCTGTTGGAGTGGCATCTGCATATCTGTCACCTTTGAAGCTTGTTTGCCTTGAAGCAACTTTCACAACGTTGTTCTTATTTGCTTTAGAACTGCTAGTGTCTGCATATTTATCATCTTTGAAGCTCATTTCCTTAGAGAACTTCTTTGAAAAGCTTCCAATGTCTGCATGTTTATCATCTTTGAAACTTGTTTGTGTAGCAAACTTTTTATCAGCGCTGCTGGTCTCAGCAAACTTATTTGAAGGATCTGCCCTTGCGTCTCTATCGATTTCGTAGCTGTTATCTTGCTTGTGAACTCCCTTATGCTGCTCTTTTGATGCCTGTCCAGTGCTTTCGATTACACCGCGATGGTTTTGCCCGGTAGTTTTAACATCTTTGTTGATACCCTCTGGCTTGGCAACACCCCTTTGCTGCTCTAATGATGTATGAACAACACTGCTGGTGGAAGTCTTTGGTGGGTAGTTGGTATCTGTAACAACGTTTTGCCAAAAATTGTTGTCAGTATATTCTTGGTTGAAGCTTGTTTGCCTAATAAAACTCGGCTGGAAGCTACTCTTGGTGGTTGCTGGCGTGCTGGGGCTGCTGTCCACAAATTTATTATCTTTGAAGCTTGTTTGCATAACAACCTGTTGCACAGCACTGCTCTTGGTTGTTATTGGAGGGCCGGTGTCTGCGTAAGTTTGCCTAACAACCTTTGGCTGGCTTGCTTGCTCAATACTGCCAATGGATTTCTTTGCCTGGCTTTCCCCATTTTTTTCTTGCTTGTGACCCTCTTTTTGCTGTGCTTCGGATTGTTGATCAAAGCTTCTAGTGATCACTTTTGGAGGCTCTGAATCCTTATACTTACCACTTCCATTCATAGATTCATTTATGAACTCTTCTTGTGATGAAGAACTGTAAGCCAATCTTTCCGGGGTGTTAATTTTGTGTTTCACAGGTTGCATCCGTGAGTTGTACGCAGGCCTTCCATTGCTTGTTTCTTTCTTGCTTTCCCAAGATTGTCCTTCTTTGTGGCTATCAGAAGCTTTTATTTCGACATCCAAATCAGAGTTTCCGAAATTTGCAGGATGCTTGTAATCCATCTTCTCGGATCCATCTCCTTTGATGCCTGCAGTATATCCGCCACCATCATCCGCTGGAAAACTTTTTCCCCCACAAAACATTTGATAAAGCCTCTGCAAAAAATTCAGTTTCGGTTTACAGCTTGTTGGAGTAAGAGAAATCATCGTGCTGAGTTCACCGCGCTTTGAAGGAGTAGCCATGTTTTCAGAAATGCTGTATTTGTACACAATCGTATCTGCGCTCAACTAAGAATTTCTCTCATTATAAGTAAGAAATGAATCAAAAACAGCATAAACTAAATAATATTCCCGGAAATTTTTCTGAAGGGATATTTTGCTTTTGGTTACTCTGTTGTTAGTGCATTCTAAAACGCAAAGTTGTTCCCAGATTCTTCACTATTAACAGACCACATGAAAGAATATATGCAGTTTCAGAATTATAATTAATCAATCGTTCCTCAAGTGTAAAGAAGGAGCAACAAGCAACAGACAAAGTAAGACAGTTCTCCTATTTAGAGCAAATTTGTGTTTCAGCTTCAACACTATTTGTTACTCAGAATTCCTCGTTTGGCCCTCCACCACTTAGGCCAACCCTCAGGGTCTTGTATATCCATTTGCATTCAACTGTTTTGGTGCTTGGTTCTCTGATACTAAGCTCCATTTTTTATTTTTGCTTAGAGCATAATATTCTTTTTGCATGACATCTCTCAACTTCGTAGCAACTAAAGCTTCTTGAGTTGATGAAGGAGTTAAGGTTGGTTTGGAGATAGCTTGGAAGAGTTTAGACTTGTAAACCCTTGCTTTAGCTCTTGTGACTTTTGGAGTTGTATTTTCTAAGATTAAGGTTGGTTTTGTGAGTTCAATTTCTAAGGTTATTCAAATGTCCTCATCGGTATGAGGATTAAGTTGAACCATGTTATCTATGTCATCACAATTTTTTGAAGGAGAGAGAGAGAAACTTACTTAAGGAGTTGCTTTTGATAAATTGTTGCTTGTTGAAACACTACACTCACCACATTGATGATGATTGGAATCATTGTAAATTGCTACGAATTAAATGGTAAGTGATGTATTAGATATTTTGGTCTTCGTTTGAGAGGATTGACTCATGATATGGTTGAAAGTCATGCTCATAAAACGTCTCTTACAATGAATATTCTACTAATTTTGTACAAGCACAGAAAACCTTTATGACAAGAATTATAACCAATGAAAATACATTTTCTAGAATGATAACCTTACTTATGTTTGTTATAGGCTCTAAAGTAAGGATAACATGCACATCCAAAATACCTAAGAAAACCATAATTTGATTTGGATTAAGTGAGTTTTTCTAATGGTGAAAGATTTTCAATTACGAGTGAGGGAAACCTATTTATAAGGTATAATGTTGTGTGAAAAGCTTTCCACTAGTACTCTAGGGGCTTATCTACTTTTCCATTTTGGTAGTGTGTGTAGACTTGAAAATCCATGTGCAATTCCATTTTGCCTAGGGTAATTAGAGAAAGCAACAAATTCACCGTATGCCAACTCTTGACTTGTTTTTCAACCAAGCTTCTAAATTTTTTGAAGGTTTCTAATGTTTGTGACTTTAAAGTAATATAGTAGATCCAAATATACCTAGAATAATCATCTGGGAGATTAAATAGTATCTAACTCTATGTAAAGTTGAAATGGGTGTTGGTTCCCAGAGCTTTGCATGAATTAATTCTAAATATTGTTTGGTTGGTGGGATAATGTATCTCTTGCATTTTTCTTAGTTGACAGGCCCTACAAAAACTTGGTACAATATTATTTTTAGAAGATTTGCATTTCAGAAAAGCATGACTTTAGGATGAGGTTGAGAGAGTTATGGTTAGGATATTCAAATCTCTTGTGTAATAAGTCAACAAAGGTTGTATCATGCACATTAAGGCATTGTTTGACACTGTTTTAGAGCATAATCAGATTTATTTATGGTTTTATTTTTCAGCTTATAATGTGTAAGAGAACAACGATTTATGTTTTTATCATTTTAATAGGAAAATAAACATGTTGGTTTTCAACTTCTTGGAAAGCTAAAAGAGTAGTGACACTAGACCTCTCATTTTTGCCAATTCTTGTTGTTTTTCCAATGTAGTGATTCCATTTGTGCAGTCCATTTTTAGCCACTCCTTTCAATAGAGTTCCCCCTTTCTTGTCCTTGATGGAACAACAAGTTCTTACTTATTCCAACTTGGAAGGACGTATTCCAATACAACATTGGAAATGCAGAGTAATCCATTTGCTTATCTTACTTACCCTCAAAACAACTCATTCAAGGATTAGTTACCATCACCCAATGAAAACACTTATAACCAAAACTAAAATTATAAAGGGGCAGAGGAAAGGTGAAGAATGCAGACAATAGAAATGGCTCAAGAAACGAGCCTACATGTCAACTTTGCCAAAAATATGGGCACTCGGTTGAGGTTTTCTGTCATAAGCTTGACAAGAACTTTGTTCCTCCAAATTAAAACAATCAACAAAAAGGGAATAATCAAGCCTTTGTAACAACCTCTAATCAGACTTATCCGTACTCGTACTGTAGTTGTGTGTTCAAATGGTACATGGACAATGGAGCATCAAGTCACATTACCAATGATTTGAACAATTTGAGCTTGAAGAGTGATTACCAAGGAGTTGAGGAGATGACTATTGGAAATGGGAAATCTCTAAACATTACCCATTATGGTAAAATGTTAACTCTTTATAATTGGAAAATGTTTTAGCTATTCCACAGATTACGAAAAGAACCTATTAAGTGTATCTAAAATCACTACTAACCATTAATCTCTTTGTTGTGTTTTATGACAAATAGTGTTTCATGACAAATAGTGTTTCATGAAAAATATTGTTTCATCAAGGACAAGAATGGGATGATCTTACTCAAAGAAACTGATAAGGATGATCTCTACTGGTTTCTTTTAGGGGCTTTGGATCCTTAACCTTGCCATTTAATGTCTTTGCTTATGATCCTAAGCAGACCACTTAAGATAGGGTAAGCAACAAACAAACCTCTTGAAGGAATATATACAATTACATTATCAGAATTGTGATTAATCAATTACTTCTCAAGGAAATTGATTCTATACTTTTTGGTAATGTAATGATTCAAATCTCACTTGTATTTCCATTATTTGAGAAATTATTTTGTCCAACTCATACAAACATACACGTCCAAACTCACCTTCACAACTGCTCGATGTAAGAAAATTGAATTATCAATCTATGCACAAAATCCGAATAACATATAAATAGATTTAAACTAGCCTTGCACAGTTGATTGAAGTGTTGAGCAGCAGCGTTATCCTCTTCTAAGTACATAGCTCTTCCAAATTTTCTGATTCTCATAATGATGGTGTGTGCATATGTAACTTTAGAAATCCGTAGTTTGGGGACCCATGCATGGCTCTTTCTATGCTCCTTACATACATCTTTCTCATCTAAGGATGTAAATCCAATGGAAAGTAGATTGTGAATATACGAACCACTTCATTTGTTTAATTAATTGTCTAGAACAGTTACATGAAGATGAAAAGTCGACCACTCTCTTGTTGCAGTCATTAGGGATTGATGATAATTTTTTATTCTAATTGATCTTCTTAATATTATACTAACATTTTCTTACAAAGTAGATTGCACAACTAGTTGTTCAATAGTTTCTAAAAATTGTTGAACAATTAGATCTACAAGACTAGTATCAACAACACATAGAACTTCATTAATTGGTTATTCAACATTCAGTTGAACTTGCTTGATATTATGAATAATAACCAATTTAGGTTGAGTATCTTAATGATCTTTCTTAAAAACTTAAGTTTTGATATTTATTGCTCCCACTGATAAAGCCGTTCTCAAGAAGTTTTACATTTCTTAATTCTACAATTCTATTAGTATGCAATGTATAATAAAATTTATAACTCTTAATACTTTTTGGCATGTCCATTGAAATATCTACTTTGAGTTCTTAGGTCCAATTTATTTTCATATGGATTATAAACTCTTACTTCAAACTAGCATATTCAAACGTTTATATGTCACCAACTCGATGTCTAACAGTTGAATAACTCAAATGATATTTTAAAAGCAACATTAGTAGAACTTAGTTCAGTACATATACTATTGTTTTAAAAGCTTTAGTCTACAATGATTTAAGAAGTTTAGAGGTACTAAGCATACTCTGCACAATGTAAAATAAAGTTTGGTTTATTCTTTCTACTATATCATTTTGGTCTAAAGATCCAAGTATGGTGTATTGGGTCATAATCTCATGCTCTTCAAGAGACCTTGCAAATGAATGAGGTGTTTGTCCAACCTGGGTGTATCCACCATAATATTTTCCACTTGTGGTATGACAAAATTAACTTTCTTTGCATATTGTTTTTATACTTTCACTTTGAAAACCTTAAAACATATAATATTTCATTCTTGTTATGAAGCATGTAAAGGCATTTCATCATTCACTAACATTTTAATTCTCTATATAGAGATGTCTCAATTTTTAATATCACAATATAGAGGAATTTTCATTCATAACATATTTTTTACCACTGACATTATTTGAAGCATGCAAATAAATGAAACATTGTTTTAGATGAAATCGAAGTAAACCATTTGACAGTGTATCATTTCGAATAAGAAAATCCTATTAAAGTATAAGTTCTGAAAGTGAAACCAGGAATATAGAAGGCTTTTTCCAAATCCAAAAGAAAACTAGAATTTAGATATTAATCTGTATGTTTCAAGGGGAAGACCTTTTACAAATCTAATAAACAAACAATGGCGGATAGACATATTTACAAGGGTAAGACCCTCGCAAATCTAGTAAACAAACAATACTGGACAAAGATTCAAGACATAATCTCCAACACCTTTGTTTATCATTCTTCACTGGTGGGATTAAGATCCTTAACATCTTCCTTTGCTAA
>JAJEJH010000949.1:0-52859 GCA_026122585.1 Anacardium occidentale | reverse complement strand
AAAAGTCGACCATTCTCTTGTTGCAGTCATTAGGGATTGATGATAATTTTTTATTCTAATTGATCTTCTTAATATTATACTAACATTTTCTTACCAAGTAGATTGCACAACTAGTTGTTCAATAATTTCTAAAAATTGTAGAACAATTAGATATACAAGACTATTATCAACAACACATAGAACTTCAATAATTGGTTATTCAACATTCAGTTGAACTTGCTTGATATTATGAATAATAATCAATTCAGGTTGAGTATATTAATGATCTTTCTTAAAAACTTAAGTTTTGATATTTATTGCTCCCACTGATAAATCCGTTCTCAAGAAGTTTTACATTTCTTAATTCTACAATTCTATTAGTATGCAATGTATAATAAAATTTATAACTCTTATACTCTTTGGCATGTCCATTGAAATATCTACTTAGAGTTCTTAGGTCCAATTTATTTTCATATGGATTATAAACTCTTACTTCAAACTAGCATATTCAAAAGTTTATATGTCACCAACTCAATGTCTAACAGTTGAATAGCTCAAATAATATTTTAAAAGCAACATTAGTAGAACTTAGTTCAATACATATACTATTGTTTTAAAAGCTTTAGTCTACAATGATTTAAGAAGTTTAGAGGTACTAAGCATACTCTGCACAATGTAATATAAAGTTTGGTTTCTTCTTTCTGCTCTATCATTTTGGTCTAAAGATCCAAGTATGGTGTATTGGGTCATAATCTCATGCTCTTCAAGAGACCTTGCAAATGAATGAGGTGTTTATCCAACCTGGCTGTATCAACCATTATTTTCCACGTCTGGTCTGACAATATTAACTTTCTTTGCATATTGTTTTTATACTTTCACCTTGAAAACCTTAAAACATATAATATTTCATTCTTGTTATGAAGCATGCAAAGGCATTTCATCATTCACTAACATTTTAATTCTCTTCGTAGAGATGTCTCAATTTTTAGTATCACAACATAGAGGAATTTTCATTCATAACATATTTTTTACCACCAACATTATCTGAAGTATGCAATTAAATGAAACATTGTTTTAGATGAAATCGAAATAAACCATTTGACAGTGTATCATTTCGAATAAGAAAATCCTATAAAAGTATAAGTTCTGAAACTGAAACCAGGAATATAAAAGGCTTTTTCCAAATCCAAAAGAAAACTAGAATTTAGATATTAATCTGTATGTTTCAAGGGGAAGACCTTTTACAAATCTAATAAACAAACAATGGCGGATAGACATATTTACAAGGGTAAGACCCTCGCAAATCTAGTAAACAAACAATACTGGACAAAGATTCAAGACATAATCTCCAACACCTTTGTTTATCATTCTTCACTGGTGGGATTAAGATCATTAACATCTTCCTTTGCTAAAGAATTGTGAATTGGTTGTTCTGTGGCAGCAGGTTTCTTTCCCAAATCTTGGTCAGAGTTGCCCAAAATTCCCGACGTTTTATCCTTCTTGGTCTTCTCTCTAGCTCCTAATCTTCCATCGCTGTGCTTTTGCTTCTGGTTCATTTGAACAGATGACTGTCCAGAACTGCTCTTATTTTTAGCAGTTGTCGCATTCTCATTTGCAGATTGTTGAACAGATGCCTTTCTGGGGCTGCTCTTTTCTTGGGCGTTAGTTTTGTTGTCATTTGCAGATTGTTGACCAGATGCCTGTTCGGAGCTGCTCTTACTTTTAGCAGTAGTAACATTATCATTAGCAGATTGTTGAACAAAGATCTGCCCAGAGCTGCTCTTATCTTTTGTAGTCGCCGCCGCTTTGTCAATTGCAGATTGTTGAACCCATGCCTGTCCAGGTTCACTCTTATTTGTTGCAGAAGTTATTTTGTCATTTGCAGGTTGTTGACTGTAGGATTGTCCAGAGTTGCTCTTATCCTTTGGAGTAGATTGTTGACTAAATGTCTCTTCAGAACTTCTCTTATTTTGTGCAGCAGTCATCCTGTCAATTGCAGATTGTTGGCCAAAGGCTTGCCCAGAATTGCTCTTATCTTCTTCAACAGCCACGTCGTCATTTGTAGGTTGTGGATTCAAGGCCTGTCCAGACTTGTTTTTATTTTTTCCAACAGGCACACCATCATTTGCAGATTGTAGGCCGGATGTTTGTCCAGAATTGCTCTTATATTTTGCAGTAGTGGCATTGTCATCTGCAGATTGCTGACCAGGGGCCAGCTGTCCAGAGCTGCTGCTGTCATTTGCAGATTGTTGAACAAAGATCTGCCCAGAGCTGCTCTTATCTTTCGTAGTGGCCATCGCCTTGTCCATGGCAGATTGTTGACCCCATGCCTGTCCGGAGCTGCTCTTATCTTTTGCAGTCTCCACCGCCTTGTCGATGGCAGATTGTTGACTGTAGGCCTGTCCAGAGTTGCTCTTATCCTTTGCAGTAGATTGTTGACTAAATGCCTCTTCAGAAGTTCTCTTATTTTTTGCAGCAGCCATCTTGTCAATTGCAGATTGTTGACCAAAGGCTTGTCCAGAATTGCTCTTATCTTCTTCAACAGCCACATCGTCAGTTGTAGGTTGTTGATTCAAGGCCTGTCTAGACTTGTTTTTATTTTTTCCAACAGGCACACCATCATTTGCAGATTGCTGGCCAGATGTCTGTCCAGAATTGCTCTTATATTTTGCAGTAGTGCCATTGTCATCTGCAGATTGCTGAACTGAGGTCGGCTGTCTAGAGCTGCTGCTGTCATTTGCGGATTGTTGAACAAAGACCTGCCCAGAGCTGCTCTTATCTTTTGTAGTCTCCACCGCCTTGTCATTGGCAGATTGTTGATCCCATGCCTGTCCGGAGCTGCTCTTATCTTTTGTAGTCGCCACCACCTTGTCGATGGCAGATTGTTGGCCCCATGCCTGTCCAGGTTTGCTCTTATCTGTTGCAGAAGTCACTTTGTCAGTTGTAGATTTTTGACTGCAGGCCTGTCCAGAGTTGCTCTTATCTTTTGGAGTAGATTGTTGACTAGATACCTCTTCAGAACTCTTATTTTTTGCAGTAGCCATGTTGTCAATCGCAGATTGTTGACCAAAGGCTTGTTCAGAATTGCTCTTATCTTTTTCACCGGCAACATTATCGTTTGTAGGTTGTTGATGCAAGGCCTGTCCCGCGTTGGTTTTATCTTTCGCAACAGGCACACCATCATTTTTAGATTGTTGGCTAGATGCCTGTCCAGAGTTGCTCTTATATTTTACAGCAGGGGCACTGTCATCTGCGTATTGCTGAGCAGAGGCCGGCTGTCCAGAGCTGCTGCTGTCATTTTCATATTGTTGAACAATGCGCTGCCCGGAGCTTTTCTCACTTTTTTCAGTAGTGGCATTGTCATCTGCAGATGAGGCCCGCTGTTCAGAGCTACTGTTGTCTTTTGCAGATCGTTCCCCAAGTGCCTTTCCAGAACCGGAATCTTGTGTTGGTGTGATCGTTTCTGTATTTTTTGGACAACAGCAGCCGCAACAGCACCAGTAACAAAAGCAGTCACAAAAACTTTTCCAGCAACCTGGTCGCTCAGGACTACTGATTTTTTCGTGGCCATCGTTTAGCCAGTTTCCTCTGTCCCGGAGATTAGTCGCAGCCATATTTGCAGAGTTTTTATGTAAAATAATTGTGTTGGTGTAGTGTTTAACCATAAATTCCCCTTATCTCCTAGAAAATTGTTTAGAATAATATTTATCTTGGAATTACTTCAAAACAGTGTGCTAGAACATGCTGCATTGTGAAGTTGCTCCAAGATTCTTCCATTAAGAATTGCTTACCTTCTAAGCAAAAAACAGATTGATACGCAACAAGCAAGAATTAAAACAATAAAAAGAATATGCAGATGAATTCTCAGAATAAGTTGTGACTGTTACCTTTTGCTTTCCCACATTTTGGAGCCGTCATATCCATTAATCTTCATTTGTGTCTGGGTTTTGCTGTTCATTTCTTGCTAGGTTTTCTGGTTCTTTAGCATTCTTTTCATTCTCTTGAGCCCTATCTTTATTAAAGCTTAGATAGGCTTTTAAGAGATTTGGTTTGTTTTAAGTTGTAGTGTGGTGCTCTGCTTTCATTTACGGGCGAGTTTACTCGCTGTGTATAAGCTGTTTCGGGTTTGCTTATGGTTTTTTGGTTTATAAATTTTTTTATTACCAAAAAAAAAAAAGGGAGAATCTTCATGTCATTCAGATCCCAATGAGAATATATTTTGTAAGCTTGTGGTTTTAAATCATCTGTCCTGTCATTTAAATCCGAAGAGAATTCATGCTGTAAGCTTGTGCTGCAAAACCACATTATTTCTTATCTAGCATGGTGATTTCTGCGTCTCCAGCTAGACTGGCCTACATATTCCAGGCCATTGTTTAGGGGGCTGTCAATAGCAGGCGCTGAAAGAGAAGTTGTATTTTCAAAGTGTTTATGTAAACAGTTGCATCTGAGCTTGGCTACCAATTCCTTCCTGGATATTTATATAACTTTCCTGGAAATATACATTACTTGCCTGGAAAGTTACCGAGGAAAAAACATTGGTACATTCTTTACGGTAAAGCTAAAATTCTTCCAAGTACATGTTGCTTACTCTTCTGAAAAAGCATTCTATGCAAATCTGCTCCTTGCTGTTAGATGACTAGAGTAGCATCTGTTTTGATTTTTTGAAATGCTAAATGACCACCCACTGCTCACTCCTCATTTGTCAAAGGTGGATTGGCTGCCCAGAAAGTAGGTCTTATTTAAGACTCACCCAAATCTTAGGTGGGACCATAAATTAGCCAATCATGACTACCCTTTTGGGGTGAGAATATAGCATCACTCTTTGTTTTTAGACTTTTTAACCCAGAGCGTGTTGTTTTGCTTGTTCAACAACCTTTTGACCATCGTTTTCATTTGAATGTTTATCATCTATATTAATACTAAAAATATAAGATATAAGTCCAATTACCAAGCCTTAGCCTAGCTTAATAATATGAGCACAATGGGCCATGTCTGTGAGCATTTTACATCTGTCAAAAACTAAGTTTTTACATTTTTAGTTAGAGCTGGGTAAGAAACAAACATGTTTGAATTCGTATTCAAGTTTGGCTTGGACGAATATAATTTGAATAAGCACTAGGTGAACACGAAGCAAATACAAACATTTGTTTAACGAATACACGAACTTGAACATTGAGGATGAACAGTTTGTATATTGATATTCGACTCACTTTAACATAAGAAAATAAAACAGTCATTTTCTATTGTGTCATAACAAAAAGAGGAAAAATTCTATTTGTTGCAACAGCATTCCATTCCGCTCTCCACTTCTCCTTCTCAATTTTGATTCTTTTGCAGGCCGACGCACGATGAGATAACAAGCTTCAGGTGACGATGAGACAACACCGACGACAAGCTGGTTGACTCAATTTAATCACTGCACTCTTCTGTCTCCGAATTGATGCAATATTGCCCCAACGCTATCTCCACTAGAAATCTTATCGGTTATGGTTCCTTTTTTTTTTTAAGCTTTCGATTTGCAGATCAAAGGGATGGACACAAATTTTCTCTTTAGATATACGTTGCTAGTTGGTAGAATCTATTGTTATTATTGTTGATAGAGAATAATGGCTGTGCTGGCTTATTTTGCGGCCTTACAAGCTTGAACATAAAGCATCATCAACAAACAAGCTAGGATCTCTGATTTCCATCCCCTTGCTCATTTTTTCTGGCTTTCTCTTTTTCCAACATCACTTTGCCACAAGTGAATGAGAAGAGTGCAAGATTTCTCCCGATTCAAACCAATTGCTCATTTCGAGAACTCTTGAATGTGAACACAGCCTGACTTACCAATTCCTGTGTTCTCCACAAGCTAACTTAACAAGCTGTGGAGAGGGAGTTCTGTATGAGGCCTGAAAAGAGGAGGGCATGAGTTCTACTCAGTGATGCAGTAAATCAAGAGTACCAAGCAAGAAACGAAATTAATGGTGTCCACTAAACACTTCAAAAAATATTTCACAAATATAAGAACACTCTTTCATGCGAAAATCCAACAATGGTCGATCAATCATGGTCACAATTATCGTTTAGAACGATTATAATTGTACTTAATTAATCTATGTTATTTTTTTAAACTATACTAATTTTGTTTTTTGACCACCTGTGCAGAGAAGCAGCAAGTAGAAACGGGTCATGGTCATCAGGTGGAAAAAAGATGTCGTCATCATCTTCATGGTTTGAATGGAAAAACATTGTCATAACAATGGCAAACCCAACCACTGAAAAGTCGAAATTGGAATTGTACCTCAAGAAAAGGCTAGAGACAGTGCAAAATAACAATCCGATAGACTTTAATGTCTTAAATTGGTGGTGTGCAAATCAGCATAAATATCGAGTGCTCCTACAAATGGTGGCTGAAATATTATCTATTCTAATCTCAGTAGTCGCCTTAGAAAACATTTTTAGTGTAGGTGTTAAAGGATTGACCTATACAAGGCTTCTCAATCACCTAAAACTATAAGCATGCACATGTATAGAGGTGATCAAATCAAACTTGGCATCGGATTTCAAAACCCGTTAAGGTTTGTACAAAATCAATAATTGTCATTAACTTCATATAATTTCGATTTTTCGATAATTAAAAGTTAATCATTTGACTACATTGTTAACTTTCATTCATACAAATAGAATCTGAAATCAATGAGATCAACTTGCCAGAATGAAGAAAGATTGCAACGTGTAGTGTCATAGTCATAGTCGTAGAATTGGTACATGAGCTTCGATTTTAATGATTCAATTTTTAATTCTTATTTTATATTCTGAACTTGATATTAACATGTTATTCAAAACTAACAAGTTTAGTTTGTCATTTGGATTTTAAATGCTCGAGAAGTAGATTATGCAATGCAATTTGTCATATTTTGAAATTTTCACTAACAAAAAATATTTTGCTATTATTTGTTTGAACTAAATATGTTTGAATTTGACGAAATCAAACATCTTTATGTTCATTTATATAGTAATAAGCCAATCCGAACCAAATACAATCATAGCTAACCTTGACAAACATTAACACGAACCTTTTCTATTTGTGAGTTCATTGAATCTGAGCCAAACAAAAATCTCCACTACAAATCAATGAGTCAAACATGAATTTTTTAATGTTTGTGTTTAATTCAATTCGAATCTAGATCTATTCTTAGTTTTTATAATATTTTATACGGGTCATCCGACCTAATTGCAACGTCTATTGTCTTACTAAGAAAAAGGGCAACAAACAGGCACCTCATAGCTATTGATTTCGAATATGTCAAATCATATTCTAACAGCTTACATAAAGGACAATCGAACTCTTGAGAAGCATGGAATCACTCGTAGTCCCAGATTGAGTCCTCATAAGCAAAAACGAAGAGCACATGGAGAGTATCAAATGACAAACGAAATCGATGCTATTCAACCATTGTTGGTCAATTACATTCACAATCATCATTTAATATGATTAATCTATGTTTTTTATTTTAAACTATACTAATTATATTTTTTTTAACTACCATTGCAAAAACAAATCATGATCATTAGGTGGAAAGAAGATATCAGCATCATCTTCATAGTCTGAATAAAAGAAGGTTATCATAATGATAACAAACTCAGCCATTGAAAAGTCGAAGTTGGAATTGTACCTCAAAGAGAGGCTAGAGACATTGCAAGATGACAATCCGATAGAATTCAATATTTGCAATCGTCTCTGAAAACCTTTTTAATGCGCGTGCTAGAGTGATTGACCCATACAGGGATTTTTTATTACCTAAAACTATATGCATGCACATGTGTCGAGGTGATTAAATCCGAGCTTGGCATTGGGTTTCAAAACCCGTTAAGATTTATATGAAATTAATAATTGTCATTAATTTCATGTAATTTCGATTTCAAGAATTTAAAGATTAATTTGTTAACAACGTTGTTAACTTTCATTAGGGAATATAAAATCGATAGGGTCAAGTTGCGTGGAAGTGAGCATCAATGTTAATGATTAAATTTTAATATTTCGTTGATAAATTATTTTAACTAAGTATATTACTATATTATTTTTGTTTAATTTTAAAATTTCATCATATTTTAAACTTATAAATTAGACTGAGTTTGCTTTGATTAATTTTTTATTTATATTAATTTTAAAGAATTTAAAGTTTATTTATATAATTTTTGATAAAATATTTGATTATAAAGTATTTATTAATTTATTTTAAAAATAAAATTGTATTGTATTATGGTTGAAATATATTTATTTTTTATAATATTGTAAAAATATGAAAGTTATATAATTTGTTATTTAATAAAATAATTTAATTTTTTTTAGTTATTTTGATAATAAAATGTATTTATAAATTATATTTTGTAAAACACGTATTTTCATCGTATTTTAAGTAAGAGGGCAACAAATGGGCGTCTAACAGCCGTCGATTTCAAAGGCATCAAATCACATTCGAGCCGCTCACATGAAAGAATACGGTACACCTGAGAAGCATGGAATCACTATCAGTCCCAGACTCATAATCAAAACCAAGAGCTTCGAACAAACCCTAAGCAACAAACACAAACAAAATCAACGAAGAAGAAAAAAAACTGAGGTCCCATCATGGCATTCTCTACTCGCCTTTTATCCAAATCCAAACAGGTAATCGACTTAGTCATCGCCATTCGAGATCTGAATATGTATATCCTTGACCTCGATCATGTCTTCCTTAATCTCGAAAACTGAAGTGTCTTACTCTTCATTGATCGATTTGGTGTTTGTGATGCGCGTTTTGTTCTATGGAATCTGAAATGCCAGTGTGTTTATTTTTGTGTTATTTAAAATAAAATAAAATAAAATATAAATCTGAAGTTTCTGTTTTTCCCTTTAAAATTCTGAAATTTTCTGAGAATCTAATTTTTAATTTTTTTTTTTTTGATGGATTTGATTAATTATGATAGTGAAACTGAGTATCGTCTATCTTTTTAGATGGGATTTGATTAATTATGATAGTGAAACTGAGTATCATTTATCTTTTAAGATGTCAATAACATTTTTTTATTTAATTTTTAATTTTTGCATTGTTTAATGTTTGGATTTATATTTTTTTTTTTTCTAATTTTGTTTTGGAAATTTACAGTTGTATGGGAGTCAAGTGGTACTGCAACAGCAGCATGCCATTCCAGTGCGTTATTTTGCTAAGGAAGCTCCACCTAAGCCTCTTAAGGGGGATGGTGAGTGATTGTATAGTTGTTTTAGTGTTTGGTCTCTGTTATGTAATTTGCAACTGGATAACGATTTTAAGCATATAGGCATTGTTTGAATATATGAAGTAGTTTTCTCTTTCAAGTTTACTGAAAAGAAGATTATTGAAGGTAGATTGCGATGTTAGATCTTTTGGGTGTTATGGTTATTCAATGTAGAAATAATTGCAGTTCAGGGGTTTGTCAAATTCTTGATTGTAGTTTATATTGGCTGTGTTAACCTTTGTTTGGTGCTTTATAACTGTTTAGAGTTTGGACTCTTTCGTTAGGAGAAACAGAAGCAGTGGAATGGATATTTTTACTTTTTGAGAATATCTCTACCTGCTTGTATATATATATATATATTTTTTCCATATTTTATGATTTTTTTATGTTATTGGATAATTTACTGAACAAGTACTTTCATTCTGCTGAAAAGAGATGTTGAAGAACATCTTTTTGGATGTTAAGAATAAATTTGAGACAGCCATGGGGATTCTTCGGAAGGAGAAAATCACTATTGACCCAAATGATCCTGCTGCCGTTTCTCAGTATGCCAAGGTCATGAAGACAATCAGAGAGAAGTAATTTCCTTCATTTCATTTGGTATTCATTTATTTCATGATTGCTCTCTTTGATGTATCCTGGTGCATTTTAGGGAACTGATTTGAGATATGTGTTTTTTATCCATTTAATTATACCTTTAACAGATATGTATGAGCTCTATTCTATGTGGTGATGTGTATGTTATGTTTACAATTTATTGAAATATCACTTCACAACATATTATCGAGGATATTATTTGTGGAGCAAACTTTTCTATAGATATTAAATTTGATTAATGTGAGTGTGGACCTTTTTGTTTTCTTTAAATTTTTTGAGACTCTGTGTGTGTGTTTCCTGCCACTCTATCATTGTTGAATCAATATAAACGGGGTGAAATTGAGAGCAGAACCATGTATGCTACATTTATGTCACCTTAATTTTACTGTTTCTATTAATGCTGAATTTACCTATTCTGCTTTGGCATCTGTAGGGCAGACTTGTTCTCCGAATCTCAAAGGATTAAGTATACCATCGAAACTCGAACAGAAGGAATCCCAGATGCTCGGACATATTTGTTGACGTTGAAGGAAATTCGTATCAAGTATGTATTCATTTA
Organism: Anacardium occidentale; assembly: GCA_026122585.1. Taxonomy (NCBI): domain Eukaryota; kingdom Viridiplantae; phylum Streptophyta; class Magnoliopsida; order Sapindales; family Anacardiaceae; genus Anacardium; species Anacardium occidentale. The sequence goes on along the minus strand of JAJEJH010000949.1, from coordinate 42,484 downwards.
TATATAACTGTGTTGCAGTTGAAGCTTTGTACTTGTGTTTTCATGTGCTATGACTGCCCTATTTTGCTAGAATGAATGGAATTTTGAAAAAGATATTTATAACCTTTCATGCTTTCTTAATTTTTCTGCCACTGCATTTAGACTATTCTTCTGGAAGTGATGATTAGAAATAGTTAAATTTCCTTTTGGCATGAGACTATGCATTGAATGATGAAGCATCAGTGAGATTAACTACTTCTCTGTTTATTGTGGATTTCAAATAGCTGCAAATACAATTGAAGCTGTAATAATTATTATTTTTATCTTTTTCATTTCAGGAGAGGACTCACTGATGAACTTGGTGCCGAGGCTATGATGATGGATGCCCTTGAGAAAGTTGAAAATGAAATTAAAAAGCCTCTTATGAGAAATGATAAGAAAGGGATGGCTCTGCTTTTAGCTGAGTTTGATAAGATTAATAAGAAGTAAGTATCATTGAAACAGCTTTGTAGCTTCTTTGTATTTGATTATTCATGTGTGTGATTATGGGGATTCAGCTGAGGCTTAATAGTTGGAAGGTTTATCACAGTAGGTTGAGTGGACTTTAGCTTGCTCTTATTGTTGTGTCAATGTTTCTTATCTAATGTTCTTGGTTTGATTAGTTAAGTTTATTTGGTATGGAGTCAAATGTATTTGTACTGGGACTAGTCTTCGTAGCTTGCATTAACCGTGATTACTAAGATATAAGTAATGACTTAAAATTTTGCCTTACTATTTGAATTAAATGACACAGGTTTGAACAGACTAGTGGCTTGAAATCTGAATTTGTTAGTCATAATAGCCATGTGCTGCCCAATATTTTATTAGCATAATTCTTATTAGTATGTTCAGCATGTTTAGCCAAATATATGATGCGTTTTGTAGTCCATTCTACCGTGATTGTTCTGCATATAGGGGAAAAAGAAGGTCCCATATGCTTACATGCTTAATGAATGATGGCACACCTAAGTGCTTAGTCATCAATTTACCCCATCAATGTTGTATGTGGGTTTTTCATGTCAGTTTCTTCTTTTTTATGTATATATTGGCCAGTTGCAAGGGCTTATACAGTATGTTCTGCAATATAGATATGAATGTGGGTTTATTTTTGTGCATTTAGATATTTATTTAGTGCACAAATCTTGAGTCATGTGTGGAATAAAGTATCATTTCATGTGATGAAATATTTCCATATGATTTAAACCATCTTTATAGAACATGAAATTGAGTTGTCTTCGAGTGTCGTCTGTGCGGTTTTTCATTGTTTTAATATAAAGGTTAGGTTTCGTCAACTATTGATTGATATGTGTGTCATCACACCAATTAAATTCCTGCTTTGGTGTGACTAGAGGTCAGTGACTTGTGTAATTATACCGGAAATGTGAAATCTACATGCTTCATTATGCAAATTGGAGAAAGTAAATAGCAAATAATTCATGTAAAAGTGTTAGAAGTGACTCGAAATTGATCTTTTGCCAACCAATATCTCTATTCCTCCTTTGTTGTTATTATTCTACCTTTATGAGGTTTTGCGGTACAAGCAGGAAAGTTAATTTTCTTGATAGGGTAAGCAGGAAGGTCGGGTGACTTACTCTTAGATAACTGAGGTAATAGAATTTGGATTGTGGGCCCATGAAGATTTCCGTTCAGAAGATCTATAGGATCCATACTGGCTACTGCATTTTGTACACCAGTTCTTTAAAGTTTGATACTGCTTGAAATTATTTTTTTCAATTTACTTGAGGCCAAAATGTAAGAAATACCTCTGATAATCTCTCTTACCAGACTTGGAATCCGGAAGGAGGACTTGCCAAAGTATGAGGAGCAGTTGGAAAACAAAATTGCCAAGGCACAGCTGGAGGAGCTGAAGAAGGATGCTCTTGAGGCTATGGAAACCCAAAAGAAGCGGTAGGTTATTTCCACTTTGTTGACCATTTGCTATCTTAAGCCTGTTAATCTCTCTACAGTTTTGTCGTCACTAGTCATGTGAATGGTAGAATTGGTTAAGTTCTTAAATTAAATAAAACGAAGTATAACACTTGATCTCCTTCCAGGAAATTATCTAGAGGCCTCGTATCTAATCAGGTGTTTTTTACTAGATTTTCTTTACTAAAAGTTATACACAGGCAGTAAACCCAAGTTTTGCATCCAATAGAAGCTATGGACTTTGACATGTGTGTAAAGGGGTGAGCTTGGATTGCATTTTGATGCCACTGAAGATTGCAAACGGCAATTAATGCAGAGGCAGATGCCTTTAATTGTTCATTGCTATCTGAATTCAGATTGCCCATATCAAGATTTTATTGCAAGAGATAAATAAGATTCAACTATTTTTGAGTCGGAACTGATATTAATTTTTTTCCAATTTCAGGGAAGAGTTCAAGGATGAGGAAATGCCAGAAGTGAAGTCATTGGACATCAGAAACTTCCTGTGAGATATTCAGTATCCAGTTTTCGTTTACAATTTGATTCGAGGTTGAACTATTGTGGATCATAATGGAAAACCAACTCGGATTATGAGAATACCTTTTTTAATCACATTGCTATAATAAAAAAATTGATCATGTGAGGAATGCCATGCTGTTTGTGCTATGAAAATACATTCAGCACTCTCCCATGTTTTTCATTTTTCTTTTTCATAAGCAAACATTTCATTGTATCTAAAGCCTCTCTGCATGAATCTTTTAGGCTCTGGATTTTTTTTGGCCTGATCTTGTGACCCAACTAATTTATAGAACTATATTTGCTCCTCTTTCTGAGTTCTAATTTTTTGAAAACAAAAAAAAAAAAAACGAAGTGTAAAGTGTGTGGTTGATATTTCAATCAGAACGTGTACTTTTAAATGGTAACTTTTTAACAGACATTGCATAAGTGCACGACTGAAACTGAAAATTCAGAAAGAAACCAGAAGAGTAGATTCAAGTTGAGTCTGGGCAAGGGTTGGTTTGATTTTGGTTTGAATTTAGAATGACAAATTTGAGTTTGTGTTTAAGTCAGTTAAGGTAAAACAGTTATATTGGAGAAAGATGATCGGTAAGCCTTTAAATTCAAAGCAAACTGTTAGTTGGACCTTTAGTTTGAGCTGAGTTCATTTGCATCAACCAGGGACTCACTAGGACTGGATTTAAATAAAATCTATTCAAATTTATATTTGAATTTGGTTTGTTTAGAGGCAAAACAACATAGTAATTAACAAATACGAAGACAAATGTAAATATTTTGGAATTGTGAACAAGAGTTTGAACATAAACAAAACGTACAAACAGTGCATATGCCGAACGAGTTACTTAATAATGTTCTTAAAAGATGAAACATCATTTTGAGTATAATTTATACTTACAATAAGAAAATCAAAACAATCCAAACATGATTACTATTTACAAATATGGATATAAATGTTCACCTAGTTGTATTCAGTTAACATAAATACTGTCTATTAACAGATAAATTAAATACGAACTTATACCTATTCATATTCAATTCAAACTTAATTCAAACTCTAAACCAGCTCGACGTGAATCCACTTCTAACCTGAAATATCAGGTTTGGAGATTCTGATCTCTGGATACAGATATAATTAGCTAGTGGAAACTCACTGACTTCGTGTAGAGAATATACTGAACTTTTATTTCATAGAAGTTAACAATATATCCTCCAAATGAAAACTAAATTGGGTATATGTTACTCTATAAGTGGATAATTTTGAATTGATAATAAAATAATATTAAATTATATAATAATATATCATCGTTAACGATAAAAAGACATAAACTTTCGTCCAAATGCAGCTACAAACCTTTTATGTACATAACTTACTGTAAAAATAAAAAGAGTGTGGCCTATTCTTCCCTCAAAACTGCATTGTATATCAATATGCTTAAGTTGAAATACAAGCAGTAACAATTTCAATAACAATAACAATAACCATATAATTCCCGTTTACAGGCAAAAATTCATTCCCTCTTGATCCTGTTCTACAATAAAATCGACTCTTCCTCACTAAGTAATTAAGATTTATGCTTCTTACTCGATTTGGAGCCGTGTTCATCTTTACCTCGCTTTTTCCCGTGCTTTTGACTCTCTTTTTGCTTTGAAGGCTTGTCAACTTTGCTTTTGCTGGATTTCACACTGATAAAACTGCCGGAGATTGCCTTTCCGCCTCCGTTTTGCAGAGCCTTGTCAAAATCACCATCTTTGTCAACAATGGCATACTGTTGAAGCAAGTCGGGATCCAACATACCCTCCACCTTGGATTTCATCTCCTCCTAATGGTGTTTAGTGAGTGGACTCTGTTCAGAACTTCTGGCAAAGAGAAACTTAATAAATAAATAAGTGAAGGTGAAGAAACAAACCTCAACTTGCTTCGCTGCTTCTTTAAGATCCTCATCGAGGGAGATACTATGTGGTTTCAACTCAATCTGAAAGCGGGTTGAGCCATCAAGTTAAGGGTTGTGTTTTAACAATCAAACCATTCTAAGAGATGAAAGGAAAAAACAATTTGATGTCTGAATCTAAATGTTAGCATGCAAAATGAAACACGATGGAAGAATTCTATTAACCTTAATGATGACTGAAAATGAGATCCTTATGTATGTATACCAGCTTATATTTAAATTCAAGGCAAGAGTGCAAGATGAATTCTTGACTTACATCTCTTAGTCGAGGTAGAGCTGATTCAGTATCCTCAGTTAATATACTCGTGACATATTTGTGCAACTTCTTCATGACCTTTTTAAACAGTGTAAGTACCTGTTGCCTCTCCAACTTCATTTGTCCCTACAAAACAAGTGTTCAATTGAGCATGACTTGGTCTCTACACATTCTACAAAAAATTACAATCAAGCCAGCCAGTCAGCCTGACAAGATTGAGATTAGAACATTATTATATATCCCAAGTCCTTACGGTACAAAAATTTTTTAAAATTCAAGAAGCTACAAAACAGTAGCTGTGCATATAAGTGATTATATAATGAGCAAATCACGAAACAAACCTCAATGTGAGAGATATCTTGCCGCAGCAAACCAATGCAAAGCAGTACAGAGGCTTGAGCATAAGACAATGAGACCGGAAGCTTCTCTTGGAAATATAGGTCAGCCAGATATGGGTGGATGTCTATAATCTGGCGAAAAGAAAAGGTAAAAGCTTTAGAGATGATTAGGAGTGCAGAATAATAAATAAATAAGAAATAACATGTAGCATTCTCCATCTTATTCATCATTTTGGAGATCTTACCCGGGCATAGTCAATAAGACCATCAATATAAGCTTTCACCCGCTCCATGTTGTCATGTGATAAAATATCAGTCAACTTCAAAGTTTTATCTGGGCTGGACTCTGTAGATTCTTGCTCTGCAAAGTTGATCTTCGGGTCCAAAATGCTGAAAGGTTATGTGTAGGGTGAGAAATTATGCAACAAAACTAACTCAATGACAATAAAATATCAAAAGCTTACCTCATAACAAGCTTGTAGTCCATATTGCTTAACTTTACATCTGAAAATATTCGTCTGGCGAATCTTCTCTTGAATTCTAGGAATAATCCACAAATGATCAGGCTAGGAACACAGGACAATGATCAAAGCAAAAAGAGAGACATAATTGTTAAAAATTGAAATACCTCGGTAAAATGGACCAAAGAATCCCCATTCATCTGATTCATCAACTTCAATATCCTCACTGGACAATGGTTTCAGGACCATACATGTATGTTCACCAGTCACAACATTCTTCAGGATTAAAAAAAAAAGAAAATTAAATCAATTCCCAAGTAGTCCTCCAAAGCATGTGAAACGAGGTAAAATTTAGAGACAATGGACAGAAAATTGGCAGTAAAAATAAGCATCTTACAGCATTAGGGGCAATAAAGAAGGGGCCAAATTTACGCCTCCTCCAAAAACGGAAAAGGTCCAAGGTAAGCCCAAAGGATACACCAATGTAATTGAGCTTCTCAGGCCGCCGTTCACGGAGATGTACAAGCAAAGGGGGAAGATTTGATCGAGGTTTTATATTTTCTTCAAGCAATGAAGCCTGCAAGTGTAGTGTTCACAAGGTCAAAGAATATCTTGATATTCTAATATTTATAGTTCCACCAACCTAGAAAAAATGTCAAAAAAAGAGAAACATCAATCTTAACCACAGGAAAATAAGAGCACAAATATTCAATGCAAGCACAGTATGCATCCCAACCATAAAAGACTGGTAAAATAATTTTAAGCACTAAAATATTTGTGGGTTATGCTAAAAACATAAGTTTCAGCAAAAAAAAAACAGTAAAGCTCGCTACATGGGTGAACCTTTTCAGCAGCTTCAGTAACTCTAACTCCTATAGTCTCCGCTTCATCTTCAACATCAATCTCAGAAATAGAAGCAAACTGTCCTTCATAATACCTGCAGACAATCTAAATTAGAAATGCCCCCCTTCAAAAGACATTTGAAATTATAATGTGTCACGTCATAATCAGAAGCCAAAGCTTCCACTTTTTGTTTTTTTAATTATATCAGAGTTTTTATCCAAAAGCTGCACAGCTTTTCCACATTCCACATTTTGTATATTTGTTTTATCTTTGACAGGAACAAAAGTTCCATATTGATATCAGGGAAATTTTAATATGTTCATATTTCAAGTACTATAATCAATATATAATATTTACGGAAGAAATCTATGATGTGGAGTAATACTACTACTAATGGAAGTAAAAAATGCACATACCTTGCTAAAAGTTCCACAGCAGCAGAACCATATCCAAGCTGCAAAGACCCAACATGAGAAGTAAATTAGAATATATATATATATATATTATTTTTGGAAAAACTAAGGTGCAAAAAAAAAAAGGCACAAATGAGACAGGTAGTTACCCTCATTGCATTGGGATGGGTAGCAATGCGAACAATGCGAGCACCTGAAAGACTAGGGAAATCTGTATTCCTGTATTCTTCAGCGAATTTCCACGGGATTTGGTCTCCAGAGGGCTGATGGCCAACACTTAAACTTTTAATAGCAGATTTACGAGAAATCTGCCCTTCAAGGCAGACCTGTAAATATGTGTACGCATCAACACATATAAGCATGTTTGCATATGTATATGCAATATATTATTTGCTCAAGGGATCACTGCATGCTAAAATGGAACCATTAGTAAAGCTTTTAATTATTCCTTGCACATAAAGCTGCAAACCTGGATGACACACAGGATATCAGGAAGTTGATTTTTTGACTCATCAACAGGACCTGTATATAAGCACTCAAAATGAGTATCCAAGCTTTAAAAGGTAAAGAAAAATACTTCAAAGGAAAGTTGATATACCAAGTAACACAAATAAATGATGTGCTGGAGCATCAGCCATTAGTTGTAGATCATTCGGAGAATTTTTATAGTGAGAAGAAACATATAGTGCCATCATTCGCTGAAAATAGTAGACATATAAGGACCAAGATTATGTTAAAACAAAATAAAATGAATAAACATCAGATCACACTACACGATTACCTGCAAAAATAACTCACTGTCTTTGTGATAGGAAAAAAGTGTATCCCGATTAACATAGTACAGATCACATTCATTGGGCGGAGGTAATCTAATTTTCCAAAACAGAAATTTATAAGATAATTTAGAATGATTACGTATCTTAGAAAATCAATGAAGGTGTAGACACTTTCAGCTTCTTCAAATCAACAATTTTATACAAACCTGCTGACATTCGGAATGAAATTTGCAGCATCCAAGCAAAGCAAACCATTAAGCCAGGACTCTATTGGATCACCAGAGGCATATCTAATAGATTCAGTAAGTTCCATCTTTTTGAAAATACGGCCTGCATTCGTGGACAATAGATCACTCAAAAAAATTTAGAATAATATTAAATAACATCTTTGAATACAATGGTCAGCCAGCAATACTTCAAGCAGACAAGGATAGCATATTGAATACTTAGGATATAAAGGTTCTTGTGGACATTGCAGCAGCCTAAACTCCTCTTTTTAACATAGTATATCACAATATTCACATATTCAACAAAGTATATCTTTGGTTAGTTTTTGTCTTTGCAGCTGTCTTGACCCACACATGAATAGACATGCTGTGGACAGCTTGTTCACTTCAATGCAAATCTCTTCTTAACAACCACACTCAACAAAGCACACTATATCATTAATCCTAACCAACTATATATATGTATGTTCCATGAAACAGATATTATCAATGAAAATACTACAATAAAAGAACAATATCAGGTAGGCCACAAATAAACTAACAGATAAAATACAAATATCATAGGTGAAAACTTCAGTAAAGGTCCTTTATTGACAATTATAGATTTTATTTTCCCTTTTCATGGAATGAGAAGCAAAGTGTGTGTTGCTAAAAGATGCATAATTTTGCTAAACCAATAGACTCGAAGAACATCAATAATCATAATTTCCAGGCAGCCAGACAACAATAATGAGTATAGTCCAATTAGATATGTCAAAGCCCTTCCAGACAACAATTGCTAACATCCATTAAAACAGCTACCTTTATACAAAATGGCAACCTTAACACACTAGACATATAAATTCAATTCATACAGTTATAAAATGTACCACTAGCAGAGCCCTCCACACCCTTAGCAGACATCTGATTTTGCTCTTCCAATTGGTTCAGAAGTTTCAGGGACAAGGATCGACCAGTTCCTTCATAGCTTTGTGTGCAAGATGAGAAAGAACAAAACTTCATCAGAATATAACCAAATTAAGATTTCTCACTAAACCAAAAGACAGAATGAGCACGCTTTATGGGAAAATGAGAAGAATTAATAATGACAAGAAAACAAAGGTACAGTTAACAGTTAACTTTGTACAAATGACAACTATCACAACTGTATCATACCCATTAACAGTAGATGAGAGGAAGACAAGATAAGGGCCAAGCAAGGATTTCACAACTGGCAATGGTATGGCTGCAGCTTCATCCACAACCAGCAATTCAACTTGGGAAAGCTTTTCATATTCATGTGGCTGTATATACTGCAAGACAAAAAGTAAAATTGAATATGCATGAGCAAAGAAAGCATATAATGTTGCATATCTAAGATAACAATTACCACCCCATGCAACAAATATAGGACAGCATCATCTAGTACAAATAGTCTAGGAATGTTTATTAACCTGAATTGTTTGTCTGTGCAGCTTGTAAATATTAATTCGCACAATTGCTTTCTTATACTCAGGGTTCGAACTTCTCACTACATCGTAATCAATGTGTTCCTGAAATAAAGGTCGCAGTGGATTTGATATAGAGTTAAAAATGAAAAAGAAAAGAAAAAAAAAAAAGACAAGAACACTTAAAACATCAAATATCTACAGAGCAAACACAAAGATGAATCACTTCATTCACATCAAAGATAACCCGAATGACTTCTAGAAATAAAATGGAAAACTCCTAGTGTCATCAACAGAGAGAACTAAACACATTGTTTTAAAAATTTATCTGCCCCAAACAGCATATATAAATGGGCTAGCTTATTCAGGGATGGACATAAATCTTATCCAGAAACAGATTTATGGAATCTAGAAGAGCTTGTGTAAAAAAAGAAAAAAAAAATCATAAGTAGGAATTATTGTTACATATCATTCAAGCATTATGAGATAATACAACAATACCTTATATTCAATTGCACTGAAACCCTTGCAAACAAATTCAAACAAAGTTTTCAAGTTCTCAGGACTTGGTGCAGTCACAAATATATTTGAGTACCTATGCAGATACATTTCTTTCATCAGAATCTACCAAATCAAATGTTTAAACAAGAAAATAATAAGTTCAATAATATAAAACTCTGTAAAATTCTAGCAGATTACCCTGCAGCAATAGCTCCAGCAACTGCTAAACCAAGTGCAGCAGATTTCCCACGGCCACGAGCAGCGAGCAAAGCAACTGTGCTACGTAGGGTTTTATCCAAAATTGCATCAAGAAATGTAATGACAGCTTTACCCTACTCAAACATGAAAACAATATGTCAGCCACTGATCAACCACATTAGTCCTCCGCACAGCAAGGATCAAAAAAATTATTGTTGCACATAAGCATTCCCTACCTGATCCAATGTACAACATTTCTTAATCAAAGGACCAACAGGAAAGTCATCATTTAGTTGTTCTTTCAAATTCTTCAGGTCCCGCTCTGCTTCTGATAGCCCTTCAGAGTCCTTCAATGACCAAAAGGAAGTAAAAGTATAGTTACATAAAGCATAAACACTTTTAAATTCCAACCACTAATGATATCAAATGATGATAAAAACGTCCTTGTTTAACAAACAAACTGATAAAAAAGATGCAGTTTAACATTTCCATAATAGTATGACAATGTAATGAAAAAAAGTAGCACTTTGGAAACTCTTTTAAATTCTTCCCCACAAAATAAACAAACCAAATCAAAAACAACTTTACGCTCTGGCAGCATTCTGACCAAGCTTGAAAACATCCACAAAAAAAGATTAACTAACTTTGTTACATAATTATTTAGAAAAATGAAATTGTTGTAGAGTTGTTATGTAATATGGTACATGATGTCCATGAAATAGTAAGCCAGTAGGATAATCTAATAACCAAAATAAAATACAATTTTGAAGAAATACAAAACAGACATTGTAGTAGAGTTATTTACGTAATATAGTTCCCAAAGGTAGATGAACTAAAAATTACCTCTTTAACAGGAACAGGAGTGATTGACCTAATGTGAGATGAAATAGGTAAAACATTCAACTCGTCATCCATAACTACGCATGCTTTGCATGATGCAAGAGACAGCAGAAAACGTTCATTGAAGCGCCCAGCAGCTTCAGAATGGGATTCTGTACGAAACCTCTCGTGGACATCCTGATATCACCAGCATTTTGTAAGTATATATTGAAACAATACGTGCACAAATGAAGGATACAAAAAACAGTTGTTCCATAAATGTCAGTATATCAGAAAAGAGAATGAAATGGTCATGGACACAAAATTCATAACTATATCACTTGTAAATATGATTGGATTCAAGCCAAGCCGAGCTCGACTCCTCCAGGCTCGAGCTCAGCTCAGTTGATGTGAGTTGAGCTTGAGCCCAGCTCGACTCGTCAAGTGTCTAAAATACTCAAAACGATATCGTTTTGATGCATATTGGTCAAAACAACATCGTTTTAGTCAATTTAAACGATTTTTATCAATACAAGAGTTTCACAAGCCAAGAAGAGTTTCACAAGCCAAGCTTGTGAAAAGCTTGAGCTCGAGCTCGTGAAAAGTGAATTCGTTTGAGTCAAACTCGAGCTCAATACCAAACTAGCTCAACTTGAATCCTTGTAAATACAATTAAGTGGGGTAGACTTTTATGAACTCTAAGTGTCAGCACAAACACTTGACTTGAAATAAGGCAAACCGAGAAAAAGAGGAAAAAAAAAAAAAAGCAAGTTATCCAAAACACAGTTAATCAATGAATGTCATAACCGCTTAGGATGTAGAAATATAATTCATACCATGACCATGGTGCACAAACTGGTCAGTGAGGAGAGAGAACGAAGCAACAATACAATTAATCCACCACCCTCCACTGTTTCTATTGTTCTAGCGAGGAGATTTGGAGTCAAAGCCTCAAAATCCTAAAATAAAAGCACATACAAAACTATAAGGACCCCAAGATATCAAAAGTGATTGAAACATCAACAAGCAACCATCAAAAGCTACCTGCAATATGCACATCCCAAATGTATTTCCAAGAATCCTTTCACTATCCTTGTATAAGCAATATGTTAACCCTCCAGTTTCAAGAAAAAGTTGAAAAGGATCAACTTTCTCAGGATCCAGAAGTCCTCTCTGCATTAACTTCTTGATCTGCTTCGCACGCTTTTTCTTGTGACTGCATAATCACAACCAAAATTATGAATGACTTCCGACACACCAAAATCCATAAAATAAAGAACTGAAAAGGCATAAAATTATCGATAGCATGTTAACCAATACAATGCAGATTTAAATTCTTCTTTTTTGGCTCTTCCCTCAAACAAGTCTTCTTAAAAATGTCTGAAAAAATCAAATGCTTCTCAAAAGACAACACTTGTGTCATTTTAACTGCCATTATTCAGCCAAACTTCATATTTTTGACAATTCAAAATTGCTTTAACAGTGTCAAAACAACTCAGCTCTGCCTCCCAAATCAATTTTTTGAACAAACTTGTTTAAACTAGTTTTTTAACTTCATTACAATGATTAGCAAACAATTACAAACAAAAGCAATTCTTCAAAAAAACTTATAAAATTCTACCTTGTTTTTCCATTTCAGTCAAATTCTATCCAAATAGATATAACTCCCGTTGTACCCTAAATCTATAATTTCAACTAAATTTATCAAAATTTTAAATAAATAAATAAAAACCTGCTGAGTTCAAGTTTATCCTTGTAGCACCACAAAACAGTGGGTCTAGCTTTGACGACGGCCTTGGTAAGCATGTAATGAAGATTAACAATCTGCACAAACACAACAAGAATAAACAAAATCAAAACGGCACCATAACTTAACTGAATTGAATCACTCTACACTCTACATGCAACTCTAACAACTTAAAACATTAACTCATCGGCAGAAATAGAGCATGCCTGATCACGTGACTTGTCCCCGATGATGACGAACATCGAACGGTGCCGTTGCTTGACACCATTCTCGATTAAAGTTCTTATGCGCTCGTCTACCTTCTTCCTCATTTCTTTTACACAATTAATTAATAATAATGATAATAATAAAATAACTCTTCTTCTTTTCTATGTTATTCTTCCCCTTCGTCTGCAAGCTTCGGCCTTCAGGGTTTAAGAGCGTTCTCTTCAACTTTATTACGTTTTAGGGTTTATGAGAGTAAACGAAGAGAGGTTACCCCGGCTTTCAGAGTTTAAGTTTTACAGGAGTACAATGTTACCCCTTTAGTTTGAAAGAGATCAATATCAACCCAATTTATAATATGCAGAAGATGAGTTGACCTAAAAGTTTTACCATAGGACTATGTTACCCCTTTTGTTTAGAAGAGTAACATAAAACCCCTAGATTTAATAGTTTGACCTTTATGTTAGTGGAGGATGGGTTGTCATTACCAACTTTTGAAATTAGGGGTGGAAAAAGGTTGTGGGGTTGGATTAGATTGAGTTACTTGAGTTCGAATTTAAATTTGAATTAAATTAATCAAATTTAAATCGATTTAAATTTGATTTAAAATAAAAGTACTATCTAATCAAATTTTAGTCTAAGTTCATCAATACCAAATTAGACCATATAAAATTTATAAAATTTCTCTCAAATTTAATTTGTTTGATTAGTTAAGATTAATGGTATACAGGGATTGGTTAAAAAAAAATTGGGTTATTTTTCCTAAGTTGAATGACCATTTCCCACCCAACCTTTGACAAAATTTCCTTTTTCCTTTTAAGTTTTGAAAAATCCATATTTTCATCTATCTATTAAATTGTTTATAAAATTTGTTGTTTTTTTTTTTTTTTTTTTAACAAAATTAATTGCTTTTATTGAGGCTAGATGACATGTAGCCCACATAAAGTTTATAAAATTTCTCGCCACCACCACTATCCTTCTCACACCGTCAAAAAACCACCAGCCCTCTTTACGTAAACCACTACCACCACTAACCTCCTCACACCACCATGTCGAACCACCATAACCCCACCTTGCTACCATTTTCATTTGTTTCAAAATTCTTGATAGCACAAACAATAATTTGCTTATAGAGTAAAATAATAACACTACTATTAGCAACACAAACTCTCCCCCTAAGTATTTTTCAATGGATTCGGGTTGGGTTTGTCTGAAAAAGATGCTAATGTGGTATGTGGGATGTTGGTAAAAAAAATATTGAGTAATGATGGAGATTTTCAACCTAAAAACATATGGTAGTGGCAAAGTTGAAGATAGTGATGTTAACAAAGATGAAAACTTGTAGAGGAAGAGGTCTTGAAAATTTTTAAGTGGAATTCTTAATATTTGATGTATCTTAATATATTTCACTGATATGAATTATATATATAATTGATTTATAGCATGTGATATCACAATGCATTTTTTTTATAATCTCGGAACCCTTACTCATGTCAATCAGTCAACCCTAAATGATCAAATAGGTTAAACCCAATAATTTGTGGTTACATAGATCCGTAATTATAGACTGGATAAGTCAAAGGTTATTGATTTTACTATAATTTAAACCTAAGTCATCACCTTCAATGGTCTTGGTCTTTATTATTAGGTCAAGCACTTAAGGCCTACAATGCATCTTTCACCTCTACTCCAACCCATAACTTACTTATCAAATCTGAAAGTTGCCACTTTCAAATTCGTTACTTTATGTTGGGTATTTTTCAATAGTTAAGATAAAAGATGGGACGAAAACGAAAAATATAAAATAGTTAAGACAAAAATGAGTAGACCAAACGACTTAATCTCACCCAAGGTCAATGACAAAGTCCTACACATCTGTCCTTTTAAATCTAAACACTCACTTAGGCATTTTTCGTACAATTCTATCAAAATTTTTTTGTTATTTAAATATTAAATTACTTATTTATCATTTTTTATGAAATGAACAAAATAATCTCAACTAAAATAAAAAAAATTAATAAAAATATAAAATAACATTTAAAAATCTTTAAATAATAATTAACAAAATAAATTTTAAAAAATTAAAAATTAAAACATATAAAAACATTAAAAATTTTTAAAAAATAAAAGCAGTTCGATAACCCATCTAGTTGGCCGAAAAAATAAAAATTTAAAAGAATCGAACAAATAGATTTAGGATTATATATTTTATTTTAAAATTAAGATGATTCATTTGATACTTCTAATAAAAAAATAGTAAAATTTTGATTTATTTAATAAAAAATTGATTTTGAAAGTTTAATATCTTTAATAAAAGAAAATTGATAGTAGTTACCTCACACAAGTAAACTTTTGCGAGTTGCTTTAAATAGAGAAAGAAAATTAAGGGGTGTTTGTGAAATTTATAAACTCTTAAATTAAGTTGATCTATTTATTTATGATGCTTTTTATTTTAGTGCTTTTAAGCACTTTGCTTATAAGTTGCTTTTATTTGAATAAAAGATTAGAATCTTGCCAATGAAACATAGAGATTTCGCTTCTATTAAATAACTTTAGTTTATGTTATAATAGAGATTTTAGTATGGCTTGAATTCATAGAGAATGAATGTATACATTTATTTTATTGGTTTTCACTCTAAAATTTTATATGGATAAAAGTGTGACAAAAAGAACACAATCTCGAGTATTAGTAAAATGGGATGATATACTCCATCTTATTTTTATCGAACTTTATGAAAAAGAAATTGATCAAATAGTCATTTATGTATTGTTGGATGGAATAATTTGATTAAGACTTTCAATGAAAGGACTGGTATTGATTATAATAGTAAGTAGATGAAAAATCATTGGGATGTTATGAAAAAAATTAAACTCATTTCAAGAAATTGATGGGAAGTAAGGTTGAATTCGAACTGAATCAAATGTAAACATGTACATGTTTGTATTTGAACTCGTTTCGTATAGTTTGGGTTTGTGTTCATATTTGTTAATTTTTTTACATAAAATTCAAGCTCGTATAACTTAGTTCGCATTCATGTTCAGTCCGTATAATTTATATTTATATTGTATTAAAAATTATAATAAATATAAATAATTAAAAAAATTTAATTTAAATTCTGATTCGTATTCGATTTGTACAGTTCATATTTACTAATTTTTTAAATTATAGTTCAGGTTTTGATTCAACGAGTTTGTTTTAGGCTCATTCAAATAAAGCTCAAAAACAAAATTAAATTTATTCGGTTTGAATTTAATCCTAATGGAAAGGGAGACAAGTTTAGGTTGGGATGATGTTTGAAAAACAATCATTTTTGATAAACCCATGATAGTATGATAAAATAAAAGTAGTTGCGACTTTTATTTATTTATTTATTTTTATGTATCTTTCCTTTTAATTGATTTTAATTGTTTAAAATAATACTAATTTTATAAATTAACAACATTGCAGGAGAATAAAGAATACAAGAAATTTAAAACAAGGATTTATCATTAATATGATATCTTTATGGTGCTCTCTTTTTTGATATTATTGGCTTTAGTGATCAAGCGTGGGCACCTAGTCAAATTGATGCCCTTAATTAGGATTAGATTCGAATTAAATTATATATATATATATATATATATATATATATATATATTATATTTTAGTTTGTTTTGTACAGTTTATATTCGTATTCATATTTGTATTTATCAAATTTTTTATAATAAAGTTCATATTTGTATTCGATTCGTATAACTCAATTCGTATTTGGCTCGTATTAGTATTCATATTCAGTTTATATAATTCGTATTTATATTTTATTAAAAATTATAATTAATACAAATAATTAATAAAATATAATTAAAAAATTTTTAATTTAAGTTCTGATTCGTATTCATATTCGGTTCATATAGTTCATGTTCGAGTTCGTATTCATTGATTTTTAAATTATAGTTCGAATTTGGATTCATATTCGGATTCAACCAATTTATTTTAAGTTTATTTGAATTAAACTTAAAAATGAATCTGAACATATTCGGTTCAAATCTAACCCTACTCTCAACAACATTGAAAATGAATTTGCGGGTGAAACATTCAGAATGAGTGAAAACATCAAATTCCCATCTTCATCTCTTAACAAAAGAAAATTTTGAGGAACCAATAACAATATGAAAAAAGGGAAAAGCTGGATTACATCATCATTGAAAGACAATGTAGATTCTCTAATACTTAGTAAGAAAAATACTACTGAATCCTTGAGTTCTTTGCGATAGGAATCAACAATAAAAGAATGTATGAATATGTTGAAGAAGATGCATACGGTCAAAATACTGCTTATTGGATGACTTTGCACAATTTGATTACAAGTGAAATTTATACCATATAGTTTTGCTTATAAGCAAATTGAATGAATTAATATGATTCAATAAAGACATAAATTAAATATTTTGATTGAAATTTTATTTTTTTGAATATATTTATAGTTCGTTATAGGGTTGGATTCGAAGCGAATGTATTCGGGTCCGTTTTTTAACTCAATTCGTTCAACAGCGAAATGACATCATCATCAGATGAATCAAACCCGAGGATGAATATCCATATCGAAGATTCAACAAAACGAATACGAATCTGAATTGAGGTAACGAATAGTTCGGTCAATGAACGATACGCATTATTGAGGTTCGGGTTTCTTTTCTGATCTCTTGATTGTTGGATTGAATTTCTGTTGTTAGTTTCTGTTGCTATATATTACCTTATGCGAATTGCAACTGGTGTTGATTTGCTGTGATAACTACGACTACCCCTCTACTTTTCATCTTGCCTGCGACTGCCCCTCTGATTCTTCTGAAAATGATTTACAGTGACGAGTCTGACAAACGAACATTAGCCCTCCTCGCTTGCACGAACATGAATTGTGATCCCTCACTGCCTTTGTTCGTCGAACACAAACCAAATACGAATGAAACCCACCAAGCCAATGAAGCTAACCCGAACATACTCGTGTTTACGTTCGGTTCGCTTTGTATCCAACCCTAGTTCGTTATATTTGTTCATTAGTTTACTTTGTGTAAAATCAAGCATAAATATGTAAAATTTAGTCTTATTTTAAGCATATTTTGATAAATTAAATATCACTATTCATTTTCATGAATATATATATTTGTATACATACATAATATTCCTCATTTTCTTGGCATATATGTTTTTTTTATTGATAAATTGATTTTTGATATAATTTAATAAATTATTTATATTAATTTTAATGGATCCAAAATTTATTATCATTTTGGCTTACAAGCCAAAGAGGCTTTCATATAGCAATGAGAACAACAGCTTTTCATCTGTTTTATCCTGTTTCCTAAAACCCCAGAGAATATGAAGATATCACTAACCTAAAACCCTCAGAAGAGTTCTTCAAGGGAGATTCTCATCATTCTCTGATAATCACTCTTTTCTTATAGAGATCATTCAGTTCTTCTCAGACATGTCTTCAATCAAAGCCCAGTCCCTTTATTTATACACACAGTTTCACCACCCCAAAACTGTATATCTCATTAAATCGGCATTCGTAAGTTTTCCCCACAACAACAGGCCTCAAAAACTCACCTTTCAAAATCGATTCTGCATTACTCCAAACCCCAGTTCAAAAATTCATTGTTCAATCCCTTCTGTATCGTCAAAGTCAGAATTTTTTAGGTTTTTACAAGAAAAGGTTGTGACTTTTGTTGTGGGGTCAGTGATTTTCTTGGGTTGTTTTGGATTTAGTGTAAGACAAGGCTTGGCATTTCCTGGTACCACTGGCAAAGTGAGTGAGAATTTGCGGGAAAAGAGAGAGACGCAGATGGTGGAAGATGAAGAAGAGCAGAAGTATGAGAGGCTTTTGGAGAGAGAGCCAAAGAACGTGGAGGCTTTGAAAGTGGTGGTGTATGGAAAGATGAGGAGAGGGAGGACTAAGGAGGCTGTGAAGTATGTTGAGAGGCTGATCGAGATCCAGCCGAGGGAGGTGGAATGGAGGCTGTTACAGGCGCTATGTTATGATACGATGGGGCAGTTTAGTATGGCCAAGAAGTTGTTTAAGGAAATTTTGAAGAAGAGGCCTCTTTTGCTTAGAGCTTTGCATGTATGTATGGATTCTTGAACTTAAGATTATGTGTTGTTTGTTAGTTTTATATGATTATGCAATTTATGATGCGGTTATCGTTTGTCTATGGCACTTGGAAGGTCAAAACAGATTTCAATTTCTTCTATTACATCAGTTTAGATTCTCTAGTCTCTGCTGATTTTGAATTCGGTCACAGTGTACATAAGTAGTTCATTTTCAAATGTTAAATTTCATTACTGTTGTTGTTTATGGTTACTTAGATATAGTATTTTGGCCTTAGTCAGCATTGACAGGAATCACAATGATTTAACTCAGTTCTTCAAACTCTAATGAAGTTTAGCTTTATATATATCTCTAGATATGAAGATTACATTACAAAAGGATTGATTGACTGTCTCTTTGACAAATTAAGTCAAAAGTTAATGTGGTCCAAATGTGCTTAAGTAGCATATTTCTAGTGCAAAATTTCATTACTCTTGTTGTCCGTTGTTACGAAGATGTCTTCGTTGGTTCGTTAGGAAAAGGTCAATACTTTGTTAATTTTATGAGTTTTCCAGCCTTACAGAGCATTGGTAGGATTCACCATAGGATTTAATTTGGTTTTTCAATCTCTGACGAGCTTTGGCTTTATCTGCCCTTTGGTTGACTCCTCGATTAGTAATGTTGATACTCCTTTTTACTCGTTCATATGATTAACCGTCCCATTCTTTACCAAAATTTCTTTATTTCTGGTTGATGAGTCTAACTATAATTGTTTTCCCTGAAGTGTCAACTTATGGAGTTAAAATAGCATAATCTGTTTAATTACTATTTGGCTAAAGTTCTATTGCCATTTTTGAAACATATGTAGGTTTCTAGTTGACTCGGAAGAAACATATGACTTTGATTGATGCAACTTTGATTCTGCTACCAATTAGGGTACCATTGTTCAGTCATTTGCTGTACTTTGTATCATATGATTGAACTTTTATGCTTGCAATAATATGCTTAACCTATTTATAGTCTTTTCTATTTCTCACAGCAGCTGACTCAAGTCTTTTGTTTTGCAGGGCCTGGCAATGGTGATGCATAAAAACTATGAAGGCCCGGCTGTTTTTGAGATGCTAGAAAAAGCTCTTGAAGTTGCACGTCGTGAGAAAAGGGTCAACGAGGAGCGGAACATAAGAATCTTAATTGCACAAATGCTTGTTGTACAGGTGACCTGTTAAATGATATTCACCAATTAAGTTTGCATATATGTAACTGAATTTCTCATTTACCATTGTGAGTAGGGAAAGCTAGCTCGAGTCTGCATACTGTATTCCATTGCACTTGCGTTTTATCTTGTGGATAGCTTCATCCTTCATGTCACAGCTACTGATAAGTAAAGTTGAATACACAGCTAGAAAATAAAAATTATTTTCCCTTGCAGGGTATGTTGGAGGAGGGCTTGAAACAATTTCAAGCTCTGATGAATGAAAATCCTCGAGATTTTCGACCTTATCTTTGCCAGGTAAAATTTCTTTTCACCATCACATGCTGCTAATTGGTGTCTATAACAGTTTGCAGTCGTTCATGTTCATATTCTAGAACAGAAGTAAATGATGAGAACAGTTTTACAGCAGTACTGAATAACCAGTAGTTGGCATTTCTGACAGGGCATAATCTATAGTTTGCTGGATAAAAAGGAAGAAGCTGCAGAACAGTTTGAGATATACCGGAGCCTTGTACCTGACGAATTCCCAGAAAGAGGATTTATGGACGACGTCGTCCTAGCCGCGAAAACCAATTCTAGGGATCGGCTTCAGAAGGAGTTTAAAGCTGAATTCTCATACAAGAAATGAAGCACCGGAACTCACTCTTTCTTTAAATGACTACTATCATCAAAATTACATATTTTAGGCATTCAGCTTGTCCTGAAATTGTTGGTGCGAAGCCAATCTTCCTCAGAGTTAACTTTAAGAGTAGCAAAATCACTATGAATCACAAAACATTTACGTTATTCAAGCTCAATCTCTTTCCATTCACAACATCTTCCATATCATTTATGGGGTGATTTGCTTCATAAGTGAAAGCTTTGTGTCAGTTCTTCATATTGTTTTTATTTCATAGAGCAATTAAAAACAATTGAACTGGCTTTAGAGACATGTATATCATGGTACTCAAATCGCATATTGTATCATATATAAAAGTGTTGTATATTATGTATTGTTTCATATAAAAATGTCAATAGATCGAGCCAAGTTAGGCCAAAGGTAGCCAATCAGAGTAGGGTTTGGATTATGGTCTAGGACCCTTTGAGTCGTGTTTTTATGGGCTCTTAACGAGTTAATTTGTCATTTTATATATTTTTTAATATTTTTAATAATTATTTTAATGTTTATTAAGTGGAGTTAGATTGTTTTGTAGGTCTTGCCTAAGACTCTAATATAACTGGTAAAACTGTGGGTTATGTTAAAAAACATAAAACCCTTGGTGTGTTTAGTTTTGCAAGATTCATCTTTTTATAAAAATAATAAAAAATTTAAATTATCACAACATTATGGTAAATATCACATCTAAAATTCTCTTTAGATATATCTTATACTCTATTACATAAAATCATACGATATATTGATTATATTGTATATTGTATCATATAACATATGAAATATTATAAGATATCGATAATTATGGTGTATAATGTATTAGGTGAGTGTTGTAGTGTGACATCTCCCTAGAAAAATGTCAAGTTCTCCTGGGCATGACATGAGTTACTGAGATCAAGCCCATATATTGAAGTCAGCTGAAAAATATAAGGATTTCAGGAGAGTTGAGACTCACACTTAATCCATCATGTCAAATTCAATTTTAGTTAATTTTAAGGTTGAAGGATTTACCCTCACCCAAGATTTTTTGAAACAACCAAAATTCATTATTTATCTTTTAAAAGTTTAAACATTCCTTCATTAATTATTTTTCATTTACTATGTTTAAACATTTTTAATAAAAGAATTAAATTATCTTCTTAAAAAATAAATATAATAAAAAATATATTTAATATTTGAATAAAGAATATAAAATTTTAAAAAAATATAAAAATTATATTTTAATTTTAATGTTTTATATTTTATAACTTATTTTTAATATTTTTATAAAATTTATTTTATTATTCTTATAAACTTTTTATTAAAAAAACAAAAATATCTTTCTAACTAAGGTTAGGTTAAAATTGAACATGTTCAGATTCGTTTTTTAATTCAATTCGAACAAATCCAAAACGAACCGAATAAATCTGAACATGAATATGAACCCAAACTATAATTTTAAAATTCAACAAACACGAGCTATACGAACCGAATACGAACACGAACTTAAACTTAAAATAATAATTTTTTAATTATATTTTTTAATTATTTGTATTAATTATAATTTTTAATAAATATAAAAACGAATTATACGAATCGAATACGAATACGAATACAAATCGAATACGAACTTAATTATACAAACTGAACACGAATACGAACTTTACTATAAAAACATTCGATAAACACGAATATGAACCCGAATTCAAACAGTACGAAACGAGTCCAAACCAAATATATTACTGTTTATATTCGATTCGATTCGAATCTAACCTTACTTCTAACCGTTAAACTTAATCGTTGACTTTAATCAACGGGTAAATGTTTTGGTTTTTATCGATTTGCCAAAAACTTGGGTGAATTTAAATCAGATTACTTATTTAATAATTAAATAAGTAAAATTATTTTATATTTTTAATATTTATTTATATATTATACCTGTTTGAGCTAAATCAACCAATCTGACTTTCGTTGACTTGAACTAGCCTTTTCGTGGAATCAACGTCTGATCCAGGTCCAAACCTATTCTTGTTGCGGAGATAAACTTCACCGATAACATTTCTCATAGGAATCAACATAATGCGAATTCCAATTTACTAATGCCTAACACAAAATTTAATAAAAGCTTCATACAGGATTCATCTGTGAAAGTTGAAAGAATTATGCATTAATGCAGTTTATTTATATGAACTATAAAGAATTATGCATTACATTTAATTCACTCAATTACTTCCTTTTGGCACTATATCTGACTATAAAAAGCTTGTTATCAAAGAGAAAATACCTGTTGAGTGAAATTTGGCATCAAAGAGGCTTTCAAATTTGGCCGACCTATAACTGGCAAATGAAAGCATAATCTCCAATCTGTGAAGCAGTTTGCTGATCTTCCTGTTAATGCCGGATCCGGGGGCCAATCAAGATAGAGTGAAACTTACTGCCTTATTGCCATACATTGCTAAACACAGGACCAATTCTGGTCTTTGACATCAATTGTAGAATGCAAACTTGAGCCTTCTGGAATTCCTAAGGGAGGATCCCGGCATGAGAAATTGTCAACTGTAAATAGTTCCCATTCTTTAATTCCACACTTGTCCAAAGCAGTAACCAATCTACTTCTCTGCGTCTCACTTGGGTAAGCCCCATTCGGACTAACAAGCACTGCTCCAGTATAAGACTGCCCGGCAACTCTAGCAGCACCATGATAATGAAACAGTCCCCAACTGAAATCCTCAGATACATCCACAATTGTCCAAAACTCTTTAGAAACAACCCCATTGTCCAAGACAGTAAAGTAAAATGTCCCAGGAATCCTGTCTCTCTTAACCCGATACTTCCGCCTCCTCCAGACCATTTGCCCCTCTAGAGTTCTAACTTGAAAAATAGGTTCATACCAGAATGAACCTTTAGCCTTTCCCCTGTAAAATAGCTGGTACTGGCAAGGGAATTGGTCATAGGCCGGGTTTTGTCCGGCCACAACACGCCAACTCCAATCCAGACTCCCCAACCAGCCAACAAAAAGATCTTCTGCAGTTTCATGGGACAAGTCTTTTCCTCGAAACTTGGCCATTGGAGGCACAAAAGGTTTTTCAGGGATCTTTGCATCCAATTCCAGGCAATTGTTCTTCTGTAATACACACAGAGAGAATGCTTCCAGGTTTGGACTTTCATATGAAGCAATGCAACGATAATTACACACCTGATCCACTGGACTGCACTGATTTAAACACTGAAGAGCTTTCCTACAATTAGAATCCAAAAGACAGTTCAGTATCTGAGATCCACAATTCTGTACCATGCAGTTCAGAGTCGAAAAACCCTTTGATCTCAAGTTCTGTAGTGTTGGCACTGGCTTTATATAAGCGTTGATTATAACCAACAAACAGAACCTTATATCATCGGAATTTTGTCGATCCCATGCCTCGGATACAGTTTTGATAACTTCCACTGATTCATTTGCTTTTTTTGGCTGAGCAACCCCAACTATTTTATCAAATATGGTTCCATTTGTTTCAGTATGGACATATATTCCTCCCAGTTTATTCATTAAATCCGGAGAGGAGCCGAAGCTAATTATATTCCGGACATTTCGGCTGTTTCTCTGAATCCACTTCACAGATTCTTGATCAGTAACAGCAACAATCAACAAAATGTCTGCATGCTTCAATTCCTTCTGCAGATTGACGACTGCTTGATCAGAAGAATACCTGAAATTGTCTATGAACACAGCCATTTCATATCCTTCATCAACCCATTTTAGTCTCTTTGCCTAAAGAGAAAAGATTTAGCAATGGTTAGTTAAACTTTGCATAAACAAGCACAGTCACCAAATAAACACACAAATCCACAGCATTATGTGCTGGAAATCCATACTCCTCATGCAAGGAAACTGAAAACTTTATTTTTTTGCCTATCCTCTTCAGCCTCAATAAGTAATGGCATTCTAATGACTATTTACTTAGCCTGGTTTTAGCTTTGATTAGGTAGAAAAAATATCCAATATAATTGAAACAACATACTTGCAACAAAGTGGGTGTAGTTTAGTGTTAAGAATTCCACTTTGTGGCCGTGGAAACCATCTATAGAATTCCAGCAACCACATTAGCGTCTCCCGACCTTAGCTCAGTTGGTAGAGCGGAGGACTGTAGTGGGCTCAACCCTTTAGCCATCCTTAGGTCGCTGGTTCGAATCCGGCAGGTCGGATCTTTTTTTCCCTTTTTTTTTATTTGATTAAATTCATCATTAATCAGTAATTATACAATAAGCAGTTAACTACTTACAGTGTGGAGCATGACCTCTTGCCACGTGGCGCGTTTCAGAGAGCTGACGGAGCCTTCACCAACAACGGCCACTATTCTCACCGGCGTGTCAGTTTGCTCAGTCACAGCACACTCATTCTCATCCAAAACCGCCGGAACTTTACTTCCAAACCGGAGAGAGGTTTTTCGGCGGGAAAACAACGGCAGAGGAAAGCTTGCGGTTCTGCGGAAATGGATGAGCAGTGGTGAACCGGCCGCCGAGGTAGAGAAGCGGCGCTTTGATGGGAGAAAACCCGTTTTGAATTTGGCAAGAGCGGGTGCTTCCAGAGACATGCTGAGAAGCAAAGGGACGAAAGCTTTTAGCTAAATTTGGGATTTTTAATAGGCTGAACGACAAAGTGCCACCCTAGGTTTGGCTCAATGGTCCTTTCAAACTTTTAAAATTTAAATATCTATATTTTTATTATAAAAGATTAAAATATATTTTATAATATTATTATTAAAATAAAATTTAATATAAATAATATTAAAATAAATAAAATAAAAAATATTAAAATAATGATATAAAATAAAAATATAAAAAACAATCACTGTTAATGACGACGGTGATCACTTTAACTTTATCAAGTGGTCAGAAACAATCATTTTATCCTATTAACGGTTGAACCTAACTATTACAATAAAGATGACGGTTAAATCTAGTAACCTCTGTTATCAGAGAAGGTAAAAAACGATCATAATCAAATATTTTGACCGTTTTTTATCTTTTTTAATAATAGAGATAACCAGATCTGATCGCCTCTATCATCATGACAGTTAAATCCAATCGTCAATAAAATCAGATGATCGTTTTCTATCATCTGGTAAGATTAAAAGTGTTCACCGCTTTCAGCAACGTTTTTTATATTTTTATTTTATTTTTTATTATAATTTCAATATTTTTATTATAAATTTATTTTTAATATTATTTATAAAATTTATATTTTATTTTAATATAAAAAATAAAAATATCCTTTAAAATGTGGATATTTGGATTTTAAATAATAATTGTGTTAAACAAAATTTTGAGTGTCAATATGTCATTTGAACTTTTTAATATAAGATTTTAGATGAGTTTGGAAAGTGCATTTTTCGGAAGCACTTTTTGTAGAAGCAATTTCTCAAGAGTCACGTCACGTTACCTTTTAAATAGGACTCATTGGATCAAAATTAATTTGTGGGTCCTAGCTTAATTCAAGACCGAGATGAGATTTATTTATTTAAGTTTAATTTTAAAAAATATATTTTAAAACTTTAATTTCAAAAATTTATATTCAAAATTTATAATTCTTTGTTAGATATTGATGAAAAATATATATTAAAATATCTAATCGATCGTTACATAAAATAATGATGATTAAACAGAACTAAAAGGTTTTATTTTTTTAGATTTTGTTTGATACATAACCATATGTAACTAGGTCATACAACTGTATATATTTTATAGAAAAAGCACACGATTTGATTAAATTGTGCAAAACGTTCATGCATAAAAAACAAGGATGCACGATTGTGTGTTTATCGAGTATATGACCATATGTCTAAATATATGAATACATTACCTTGTAGGCCCAATCGTGCTTGTATTCAACAGACTTCACTAGGTACACGCTCGTGTAGAGGAGTTCAAATGCCTGTGTGTATATGTGGGTTTTCGAAATTCTAAAACACTAAAAAACCAAAGATACATGACTGTGTGTATGAAGCACGCATCTGTGCAGGGTGCATGCAACAAAAGAAATTTGACTGTTGAAGAGCAAACTTTAACGCGAGCATGACCGTGCAAAAGAAGGACACAATTATGCGAATTTCTAGAATTCACTCTAACGACTCTCAAACGAGTACCAACGAATATTTTTTTAAATTGCTATAAATTGAAACTAATTTAAAGGAATTAGGGTTAGAGAATCTGGCCTTAAACACTTACTCTTCATTCTCTAAACTCTTCTCCACTTTCTCTCACTAAAAATCATTAGTATTCATTTTGAGAGACACCTTGAGCTAAATTCTTGTATAGGCCTATTAAGAGGCATTTCATTTGTATTTTCCACAAACCCATAGGTGCAATTCTGTGAAACTAATGTAAGACGTAATCTCTGGAAAAACTAAGTAAAGAGCACAATCCCTTTTACAGAAATCAATATAAAAAATGATAAAATCCCTTAAACAAAAACTATTGTATCTTCGGAGTTAAAGATAGTGGAAACAAGTTTCAAGTAGAATTGTTTAAAGAAGTGGACGTAGGAGATCTGTAGAATAGCTTCGAACCACAATAAAAACGACTAAGCATTTCTCTTTCCTTACTCTCTTTAAATTGTTTTATATTTGTTTGGGTTGAGTTAATTTATTTGTTTTTATAGTTATTGCATAATTTGTTATGCTTGATTGATTGCTCAGCGAATAGAAGAAAAGTTTTTAAGTTTTCAAAATAACTTACTCACCCCTCTAGTTTATTTGCTATTTAGTCTTTAGGGTTTAAAATTCTTATATTTATCAATTAAACAAAATTTTAATTACATAAATACAAGATTTCAAATTTTTATGGGTTAAATATTTTACCTTGTTATGAGTCCTTCAATTCATTGACTTATATCAAATTTGAACCCAATTTAAGAATTAAATTTAAACCTTTCGAATTCGAACGCGCCTTGTTTGCATCCAAGTTAAATGGAAGAATATGATACAAGAATTTTGTAAGAGTTTGGAAAGTGCTTTCTTTAGGAAACACTTTAAGTAGAAGCAATTTTTGCTAAATTGAAATGATGCCGTGAAGTGAAGAAGCTTAGCCTGACTATGAGAACTCTTTAGGTAAGTTTTTGGTTTTTCTCCTCTCAAAATTTTAAAAGTTTTCAAAATTATTTTATTTTTTAAATGTTGTCAATTCAAGAAGTTCGATACAGAGTTGTTAGTTTTTGTGTTGCACCTATCAAGAAATTGAGGTGTTATATCATAGAAAACGAAGTTTAATAATTCTATTTAGCACTCTATGTTGTTTGGTATTTGGCGGTGACCTTTTTTTTTCAAAATTTTTTAAAATATTCATATTTATAAATTCATTGTTTTAATATTTATATATATTATTATTTCTTTTATATTTGTAAATGTAATTTTTTATTTTGTTTAATTAAGGGTATTTTGGATATTTCATTAAAAGATTGACACAATTAAATGAAAAATGCTTTAGGGGTGAATGTTTGAAGTTTAAAAAGTTAATTATAGAATTTTGTTATTTACAAAAACCTTAGATGTGATTAAGTTATTTGGTTTTATTATAATCCATATTTTATTCAAAAATGTAAATTTAAAAATTTATACATCAAAATCCTCTAAAATTATGTTTTTTATTATAATACATATTTTATTACAAAAAAAAATGCTGAATATTAAAAAATCACCATCCTAAACCTTTAAAATAAAACGTATCAATGAGACCCCTAAACTTAAAACCAACCACCCTTGAAAAGTGCCTAAAGCCTCAAGTTTCATGTTTTATCGCAAAACTCACAAACACTTCCCCCTATATAAAATTACCAAAACACCCCTATCTTCACATTTCAACGATTCACGCGATTCATGATTTCATAAAAAATGTGCAAAGCGGTGGAACCATCGCCAATTGACCATTTTTTGACAACAAATCAAAACTAACACATTATATTCTTCCATAAAAAATTTCATGCAAAGCAAACAACATTTAACGATTAAGTTTGATTTTTTCACTGTCAAGACAACTAGGATTTCAAAGCCAAAAGCCGCTTCAAATCTTAACCAAAACACTTCAATTTAAGCACTATTAAATAGAAAATTTAATAAAAAATGTTCTGACTATTTTTTTTTTTACTATTTTCATTGCCAAAAAACGTTAGAATCGTTAGAGAAACAATCACTATTCAATAAAAGCTTTGTGCATTCTGTATGAATATTCTGGATTTGAGTATTAATACGAATTCGAATACAAATTCAAAGGTTTGTTTTATTATAAGTATTTTTGTCTAAATAATTTTGGTGATTACATTTGTTTTGGATCAAAGAACTTGATCAATTTTGTTTAAGTATTTTAAAAACTTAGATTATTTAAATAAAT
This sequence comes from Anacardium occidentale, assembly GCA_026122585.1. Classification (NCBI taxonomy): domain Eukaryota; kingdom Viridiplantae; phylum Streptophyta; class Magnoliopsida; order Sapindales; family Anacardiaceae; genus Anacardium; species Anacardium occidentale. Next base: position 13,574 of record JAJEJH010000949.1, on the reverse strand, counting down.
TTTCCAAAATATTAATTTAAATCTAAATTATAACAAGTAAGGCAGCCTTGCCTTGCCAGTGATGGCGGCAGTCATCTGCTAAAAGGGACTGTAATGTAATTATCAGAATATATTGGACTAAAAGTTACACATACTAAACATTTCAATTGTGACAATTTCACCCCAGAATCCCCAACTCTCACAAACAATTATTTCAATCTGTAAGTATCATCTCCGTTCCTCTCTGTTCCTCGTTCATTACGATAAGTTATTCAAATTCAGAACAATTTTCGAGTTAGAGGGGCAAACAAGAGCGAGCAAGAGCAGCAGCCGTTGCGGTTTTATGGTTGTTGCGGCAGTGGCAGCGCGTGGAACATTTGATGGTGGTTCGGTGCAAAATGCGAAAAGAATTGGCGGCTTAGAGTGGGTTGTAACGTGCCAACTTAGGGTTTAATGCGCATAAAAGGATTTTTTTTTTTTTTTTTTACGTAATTAGTATAGTAAGTGTTTATCTGTGCACACCAAGTTTGATGGAAGTTCTATGAGGGGACAAAGAAGCAAAAGCAAAAATGGCGAATAGCAGATATGAGTATGTGAAGTCTTTTGAAGTTGAAGATGAGGTTTTCGTGCCTAACTTGATCGTTGTTAGAATCGACGGCCGGGAATTTCAGAGGTAGTATCCAAAAAGTTTTTTTTTTTCGAAGTGAACTAACGAAACTTAAAAAATGACTGAACTTTCGATTGTATGTAACTGTTACGAGGTTTCTTTACATGGGTTGTTTTCATTGTTAATGCTATGGCAGGTTTTCTCAAGATCATGAGTTTGAGAAACCAAATGATGAGAGAGCTTTAAATTTGATGAATTCATGTGCAGTCGCGATGTTGGAGGAGTATCCAGATATAGTTTTTTCATATGGGCACAGCGATGAGTATAGGTTGGTGGCTCATCTTTGTTGTTTATTGATTTTTGTTTGTGGTGTTGTTCCGTTTTGCATGATTTCTGCATTGTTTGATCCTGTGTGTGTTACTCTGGTATAATGTGCAGTTTTGTTTTCAAGAAGACGACAAAGTTTTACCAGCGGCGAGCCAGGTTCTAGTTCAACTTTGTTTAATTGTTTACTTATTGCATCTCACTTGATACAGTGTTACTGATGAAGTTGTAAGAAATTAAGTGGTAATGGGGAACAGCTGCAGAGGTGTAGTGAGAAAGTTGTAATAGATTGGTTTGTAAATACGAAGGAAAACTTAGAGACTCATAATAAAAAAAATTGCATATATATGGCAAAAAAAATAATTAATGAAACAGAACTTAAAGTCAATTTAAAGACAATTAGTACAAATGCATGAAGTTTAGAGAAAGAATGTCTGAACTGAGATCCTTAAAATTTGACAGAAGTTTTACATGAGGATTCAAAGTTATTTTGATTTAAACGAAGAAATCCAAGACATGAAAAGTAACGTTTCTCTGCAAGATAATTTGCTCTTCATAAAATAGAAGAGAGAAATTGACAATAAAAAAAAGACTGTCTGATAATGAATACCATTTTTTCTCCTTGAAAAAATATGCTTGAAACATTTATTGAAGGGGTTTAGCCCTCCTTAAGTCCAACCACTGGATAGTAGAGTATTGTAATGTCTCGGAATAGGGAAGACCAGTTTGAAGTATCTCTATATAATATGCCAAAAAGACCAGAGGGGCAATAAACCAGAGCAAAGCATGTGGAGGTCTAACCTCTTCTATCACTTATATGTGTGCGTACTACCAAAACTCTTTTGTTCTGTTTCTTCTGTATAGCCTTCATATCAAAGTTTGAGCCTCTCTTTCTTGTGTTTTCATATATTCTTGATTATAACATGTTAATATTTACATTAGATGATATTTGGACTACATTTGTTTTGTTCTTATCGTGTCTATGTGTGCCTTTGTAAGAGCTTTTATCTCAATTTGGTTAGCCTGTATGGTCTTTATAAAGGTATTTTTCCCTTTTCTTGATTTCTTTTACACTTTTTCTAAATGAAAAAATTAGATAAACTCAATTTTATTATACATATGTATAAATTAATATATTGTCATTTAGAAAGTTTTCTAGATAGACGAAAGTGCAAGTAGATATGCATTTGAATTATTGGAAGCATACCTATATTGATCTTTTCCTGTTTTTGTAATGGGAAGCTTAAGATTAGGAGTGCCTAGGAATTCTAACATGCTGCCTGGAGTGGATGATTAAATGTGATGGTGGAATTTAGAAATACCTTTTATCAGTTTTCTATCAAATGCATAAAATGCAGGCTTCCATATGAACCATTTAGATTTTCTTCCATGGTGGAATCATAAATCATTTATATGCTTCTTGATATTGAATATGCAGCAAAATTCTATCCCTCACTGTATCATTCTTCACTTCTATGTATGTCACAAAATGGAAAGAGTTCTTCCCCCAGGAGAAGCTGAGATATGGCCCTTCATTCCATGCTCGAGTCATAAGTTGTGCATCAATAGAGGTTCTTCAAACATACCTTGCATGGAGACAAAATGATTGTAAGTATTTGTATAACAACACTTAAACAAACCATTATATTGATACCATTGCTTTTCTTTTTTAAATTACTTGAATCTGAAGGTACTAAACTCATGCTTGGTTTATGTAGGTCATACAAATAACCAATATAGCACTTGTCTTTGGATGTTGATTAAAAGTGGAAAGACTGAAAGGGAAGCAGAAGAAATTCTGAAGGTGCTCATTCTAGATTCTGCCTGTGCTTGTGTGCTTGTCTTTGTATATTATTTATTTTTGATAGAAATATAACTTTCACAGTCTTGTGTGTACATACATGTATGTGAGTTTGTGTGTGGTTCTTGCTTATCCTATTTCTTTCAACTCTGCAGGGAACTCAAAAGCAAGATAAAAATGAGCTTCTTTTTCAGCAGTTTGGTATCAACTACAAAAATCTTCCTGAATTATTTCGTCAAGGATCTTGTGTTTTCAAGACAGAGGTAATGTATCTGTCCATCTATTAATGTAGAATTTCTGTACTGATTACCTTAAAGACTCAGTAATTTAGTTCTTAGAGATTCCACCCTGTTAGAATTTTTGTGCTCATAATCATAAAATTTGCCATTTTTTTTTTAATTCAAATGTGAGAGGGATACAAATAGATTTGCAATTCACTGAGTGTCAACTTGGGAAACTTAGGCAATTTTAGATTTGACTTTTGGAAGTGGATTAGTTGGGTGGACAAGAAAGCAAGGAAGGAAAGTTTTACTGGAAAAATATTACTCTGTCTTGCGTATGAATTCTTGTACCCATTTTTCTTCATCAGGTGGAAGATATTGTTAAATATCATGAGGATGGCACTCCTGTCAAAAGATTGCGGAGAAAGCCGAGGATAGTTCACTCGGAGAATATAGCTGGTAGAAACTTTTGGAGCGAGTATCCATGTCTTCTTAAGGAGCTCGGGTGTTTTGAAGAGAATGTTGGCAAAATTAAACCAGATTATGTTAGGTCCTTTCTATTTGAGAACAACTTAATGCCACATGCATGGATTGTGGTTAGAATTGATGGCTGCCATTTTCACAGGTAAAGCTTTGTTGACAAAGCAATATCTCCTTCTTGATATATTGATTTTTTAACTTACAAAAAAGCATATATTAGATGATACTTTATTTTAATTTATTCATTGAGTATATTTTGAAAAATCATTTAGGTAAAAGTGCCTGTCGCTGTTATTCCTGATAATTGACTACGGCATTGGGTTACAAATACGAATTTAACTTATTTTGAGTGTAGATTTATTCTCAAAATCATAGAGAAATCACCATGTAATAAATGCAAAATTTAAGTGCACAAAATCTGCTAACTATTCTTGTCTCTGTTAATGAATCACTGTTGCATGAACCAATTTGGTCTCAAACTTGTGATACATGGGATTTTGTTGTTTGTTATGTTCCTAACGTGCTGCAAACAATATTCAAGACTTTTTATAATTCTTGATAGATTCTCTGAAGTTCATGAATTTGAGAAGCCCAACGATGAGAAAGCTCTGAACCTTATGAATTCATGTGCAGTGGCTGTTTTAGAAGAGTTTCAAGATATTACCTTTGCTTATGGGGTTAGTGATGAGTACAGGTATCTGATATGGTTTATTGTATCTTATGTCGGCCCTGCTTAATGCTTCTACCAATATTTAATTCCTTATTGTTGTTTTCCCTTCCAGCTTCATTTTGAAGAAAGAATCTCTGCTCTTCCAAAGGCGAGCAAGGTTTGCCCTGTCTTTCCTGTACAATTTTCTGCAGTGCCAACATTTTCACATTTGATTTATGGCTATTTTTTGAAAAAGTTGTTATGTCTCGTTCATGGAAATTTTCTGTATGATGAAACTCAACGCTTATTGATGTTGTCACTTGTATTGATAGGGGAAAACCTATTGTAATTTTAGACCTTGCTATCAGCAAAACAGTAATACTCAGATGGAGGATTGGTTTGTTGCATAAAAATTAACTCTTTCATTTGCCATATATGTCTAGTTGTGTCTAGGAACATTTATCCAAATATTTAGGTTTCAATTATAGATTTTAGTAAAGATATATTTTTAAGTCGCCTACCATCTCTTTTTGGCTGTAGAAATTCACTTGTGCTGCATACTCTTTCTGATTCTTTATGGGAATTTTGTCAAACATGATGGAAGTCATCATTTCATGATCAGTATTGCTTGATGAGCATATGATTTTTAATGTTAAACTTATTCTCAGTAAAATCTTTGCAGTGATATAGTGTCTGTCATTGTCTCCTTCTTCACTTCTATGTATGTATTGAAATGGAAGGAATTCTTCCCACAGAAAGATTTGAAGTACCCTCCGTCTTTCGATGGACGAGCTGTCTGCTATCCATCATCTGATATTATTCGAGATTATCTGGCATGGAGACAAGTTGATTGTGAGTATTCTTTCTTTATTTATTTTTTTGGAGGATGGTTTAAATTTTGAAGGTTTTATCGACCAATGAATCAGGTCTTTTTTCAAATAACATGTTCAAGTTTGAGCTTGATTTTCAAAATACTGTTATGAACTTTCGGTAATTCACATGATTCACAAAAACAATCTATTTGCAGGCCACATCAATAATCAGTATAATACCTGCTTCTGGATGCTTGTCAAGTCTGGTAAAAGCAAAAGTGAAGCTCAAGGTTGCTTAAAGGTGATAGTTTCTTTTCATGCTATGATAGCAGGAATTTTTCTTCATTAAATATGGCATTACTAAATGTGTCTTTACCTATGTGGGGTCCTTATGGACGTTGAATTTGTTTTGGCTTCAAAATTCTAATTCTATAGCCATTTAACATGATATATATGCTTTTCACTGGTGTTTTGCTTTGTCTCTTTTTTTTTAACGCTTGTATTGCCTGTATCATGAGATTGAGAATAGAGAAGCACTTTCATTCATGCATGTGACTGACTGTAATAGAGATGCTATGCATGTAGGAGCCTGTTGAAATTAATGGCAAAGTGAGAGGTGTTTGCATGAAGTGAATTATTTTTTTAATTTTTTAATTTTTTTCCTTTCAGGGTACTCAAGCACGGGAGAAGAATGAACTGCTTAGGCAGAAATTCAGTATTAACTACAACAAATTACCGATGATGTTCCGCCAGGGTTCATCTGTATTTCGAATTGAGGTTACGTATTCTCCTTTCTGAATCCTATAATTCAATATTTATGTAATATACAAAGTCTGAAACATGAAGATTATTGTGAACTTGGCTCATACATGATTGAGTGAAGATGGACCACATATGGATTAGATATATTGTCCATTCCAGCCCTGTCCTTAACTGATGAGCCACTTGCCCCATTTTCAATCTGGCTCTTTCCTTTCCTATTCCAAGCTCCTCTCTTTCATCTTAACATCAGTCATTATCTGATAGATGCTTGCTGCAATTGTTATATCTAAATTGTTTGTTTGACAGTTAAATTTATATTATATCCAAAGTTAACAAAAGCTCTTTAATTTCTTTACGCACTTTCCAGCTTGTCCCTAGTTATTGACTTTTCTCCCATTCGATATACATAGTTTAGAAAATCTTGTTGAATTTGTTATCCCCTCTTCAGTGGAGGTGCTGATGAATTTTATTTCGAATGAGTCAGGCAATGATTCCTAGAGTAGTTTCTCTTCATATATACAACTTCTCTGGCTGATCGATTCATATTGTCTGCAGACACAGGAGACTGCAACGTTTGAGAATGGAGAAAAGCTACAGAGTGAAGTAATTGTATCACACTGTAATATAATTGAACAAAGCTTTTGGAGAACACACCCGAGCATCCTTGATGAGGAGCCCCCACTACTTTGAAGTAACAGCAGATTACAGTTTTTCTTCTCATGTGGCATGGATCTCTAACATCTCTTGCTGCTTCTCTGCTTCCAACTTACTTAAGAAATTACACTTGATCTGTCTAAAACAATTTAGAGACTCGAAAACTCTGGGATCTTTCTCGCTTTCGTTATATCGAAGGTTTTAGTTTCAGATGCTGAGGAACTATTTTATTCAGAGATGGAGCCTCTATAGGGGCAAGGGGGCATTGCCTCCCCTTGACATAAATGTACACTTTAATTGGTCCGGCAAGTTTGTTGTTACAGTAATTCAACCCTAAACCTTAAACTTTAAACATATATTTCACTTTTTTTTTGGTTGTAGTTTTTCTAGTTATGCTACTTAAAACAATAAAGTTACTCTCTCGATCATAATCTCGAGATTCATTTTTTCTCTTCTCCTGTTCATAATCTCGAGATTCTTTTTTTCTCTTCTCCTGTTCAAGTTAATTAGCATCACTCCGATTTTTTTGACGCAAATTCAACTTTCTTGTGTTTCGTCATTGGGATATTATCAATTGGAGGAAAAATATAAGAAAATCGAAGCTGTATTAAAGTTTTACCATTCAACCATTGACAGGGCCATGAATTTACTTCTAAATAATCTAATATTTCTCTTCTAGTTTCGGCTTAAAAGTGTCACGACTATAAAGTTGGGATTGAATTTGATCCGAGTTTACATTCAAATTCAGATCAAATAAGCTAAATTTGAACTACAGTTTGGACTTGTTTTTATAAACAAACCGAATTTGAATTCATATAAATATTTAAGCTTAAATCAACTTCAATGGAGGCTGAAGTTTTGATTGACTTGAGGCTTTTTTCACGTGCATATCAAAAAGAAGCACCAGTGGTCTAGTGGTAGAATAGTACCCTGCCACGGTACAGACCCGGGTTCGATTCCCGGCTGGTGCATATTTTTGCCTTTTTATTTGATTTTGAGGGTTAATATGCAAGAACCCGCAAACATTAGGGGGTAACAATACATTATAAGGGTCCACTATGATATTTTTCCTTAAATAGGTCGATTACATAATTACCCCCAAGGTTTTGGAAACTAAACTTAAAAGGCCGATTTTAGGGTTATTAACTACCCAAGGGTTAATTTGAGTCAAACTAAGCCTGAAGTTCCAAGCAAGAGTTAATTCTAATTTGAAACAAACCCAAAATATCAAGTTTAAGCTTGAATTTAAATCGGTTTGAATAATAAATAGATATTAGGATTAAAAAAAATGTTATTATAAAAAAAGAAGATAAATCGTGAAAAAAAAAAAAGATTTAATAAAGAATCACTATGTAAAATTTTAAGTCAAGCTATCAAACTAAGGCTTCAATTCGAGTTTGACTTATTTGAATTGATCATAGATTCAACCCGCTTACTTGATTTGAATCCATGCTAAGCTTTTTACTAGCCCTAATGTTTTGAAAATTCAATTTATCATCCTTATTGTTTGTAATGTTATGATTTTCCACTAAAAAAGGTTAAGGTTGTCATTTCAATTAATTTAAGGTTGAATTTCATTTTCCCCTTGGAATGAAAAAACTATCAACATATATACTTTTAATTATAACTCAAATGTTAAATTTAATGACATAAGGGTAGTATGGTATTTTCTCATGATAAACATCTAAAGTAACCCTATTTGCCATCCAAGCCATTTGGGCTTCTAACTAGTAGCAACTCATTAGGCAAGGCAATAGGGTAATTTTGCTCAACTCAAGCCAATCAATCCAAAATCCTATTTCATTGGCATATATGATATTAGTGCTCGACTTTAACCAAGCTAGCCTAGCCTCGAAAATCAGTTAGTTTGAGTTAAAGGGCTCGGTTTATTTTCAAGATCAAACTAGAAAGATTTTGATTTGATTTAACTCAAGAATCGAGATAACTTGATTCATTTCAAACTTAGTTTATCGCTCAATTTAAATAATGTCAAACAATTATTAAAATGATACTCTTGTTTATTATTGGCCAAAGGACTATTTCCCATCCATAGTTTGAGGCGGGGACAAAGTCCCACCCTCCAAGTTTCAAAAGCCCAGTCTCCCATCCTATAGGTGGGAAATAGTCCTTTGGCCTTTATTGTTAGATAAAACGATGTCGTCTTATCAATGAGTCGTAAATTTGAACTATAAAATTGAGTTATGAAATTAATATGGATTCGAAACAAACTTAAATTGAATATTTTTTATTTAAACCAAATTTGAATCATCCTTAATTTTGACTTAACAAATTTGAGTCTAACTATTTTTTAATCCAACTAAACTCGAGCCAAAGCGTTAGGATACAACTTGGTTTATATCCACCTCTATTTGACACTAATGAACGAAGAATTTAAATTCGTAAAAGTTGAAGAATACATTTACAACCTACAATAGTTCAACATATTCTATTACAAAGATGGTTTTACTATTAAGGATAGATTGAAACCGAATCAAGTCCAAACATCTTTTAACTCAAGTTTAGTTTGAATAAAAAATAACTCGGTTTGAGTTTATCTAGCCAAAGTTATAGGTGATTTAAGTTCAGTTTAGATAAAAATGATTTAGCTCGACTTCAGTTTGATCTCAACTCACATAATCTATGACTCAGATTCGTGGTTTAAATTCGTAACTTATTGATAAAATGATGTTGTTTTATCTAATAATTGTAGTGACCCCTGTCACAGGTTTACTGTGCGCAGCTATTTAAAATATGTATATATAAATATATATAATATCATACTAAAAATACGCCTATGACAAAAACCTTTATAAGGAAAAAAAAAAAAAAAAGAGAACTCACTGCTGTTCAAAATACTTTAAAAATCTGAATACGGAAACGAAAAATATATATATTAAAGTCAATTAAGAAAATAATAACTTTTTCTGAAATTCCGAGGCTACTCATGTATAAAATATGTCATACAGAAGTGTAAACTATAGTATAATACACACACATTAATACATGAGAAAATATCATCAAAACATGTGAGCCAAAAGATGTTGCTAGTTGTCGAGCCATGTCCCCAAAACCTCACAGTTGTATCGCCACATCTCAGTCCTCAACTCACTGACTTGTAAAAGAAAAAGTGAAGGGAAATGAGTGAGTGACAAATCACTCAGTAAACATTTCCTATCTCTCACACAGACAGGTTATCGAGCAAAAGCTGATCTCAGATCAGACCTCGAGTTCTCTACTTACTGTTGTAGCATCCTAGATCCGGAAGCCCTTAGGGATAGAGTTTTGGGGTTAGAAATCGAATTCAGAGAGAGATTGGGAGTCTGATTGAGTTCAAGGGTGAGTTGGTAAGTTTTCGAAGCCATGTGACTTCCGTTGGAATCCTTTCGGAAGGATTCGATTAGGCGAGCGAGCGGGAAATAAGTTATACTTATTTTCCCTGGTGCACGACCGTGCATCATTAGTGCACGCCCGTGCATGGCCTAGTATTTAAGTGGAACCGTGAGTTAAGTTCATTTCTTTACTCACCTGTTTGCATTTCAGCCATATTCTCTCTTTCATTTCAGTGCCTCCCGTTCCTAGAGAGGAGACTCAGCAGCCATTAGCTCCCAATCCGATTAGAGAGCCAAGAGATTAGTGATTTGAAGCTTGGTTTCAAAGCATGGAGAGAGGTAAGTGTTCCTCACTTCTTCTTGCGTTTTCCTAGCTTGTTTGATGAGTGTTGATGCCATGGATGAAGGTATTGCATGCTGATGAATGTGTGGAAGGTTTATATGTGATTGCATGTTGATTTGGTTGATAGATTCCCACCCTTGAAGCTTGCATGTGTGTATGTATGGCTTTAGAAAGAGAAAGAAGATATTTCCATGGTAAATCGTGGAATGATCGATGCATGTGGTATATGATGTTTGAATTGTGTTATTTGGGATGTGGATAACATGTGTTTGAAGTGTGATTACAATTGGATGTGTTTTGGTTGGCCATTTGTGCATTTTCCGAGCGGTGCTTTGTTGAAGAACCAGACGCACGACCGTGCGCCATTATGGCACGGCCGTGAGCCTGTGTTTCTCCAGATGCACGCCCGTGTGCACGACCCATGCACGGCCAGAAAATGTGCATGCACGCCCGTGTGTCCGCTTACGCACGCCCGTGCATAGGCAATTTCAGTGATAATGAATAGTAAATTCCCGAGAGTTACACGACCAGGCGCACGACCAGTGCACGGTCCCGTGCGTCAGGGTGCACGCCCGTGCACATTTCATGCACGCCCGTGCATCAGCAGAATTTCAGAAAAATGTTATTGAATGGGAAATTGAGCATGCGAATTCAGAATAAATATTTAATGGCTTCAGATAAGCATCAAATAAGCATGTAATGAGTTAATAAGCATATGCATGTCATGGCATTACATGTAGCTTCAGAGAGGATCAGGGGATCCGAATTCAGCAGTATTCAGAACCCGATGTACGAGTGAGAGTATAGGGTGAATACGAGGGGGCATCTGTGGGAATCAGCCTTCTGACACCAGTCAGAACGCTGAGCAGTGTTTTCAGATTCAGTTCCTGACACCAGTCAGATGATTCAGCAGCATTTCAGTTTCAGCTCTCTGACACCAGTCAGATCGTAGCAGTGCAGATATCAGATTCAGCTTTCTAGCCGGTAGCTAGAATGGTTAACCCACATGGCCAGGATGCCGAATCCCTGTATTACCCAGTCTGATCAGCACAGCAGGTACCCGAGGGTACAGAGAGAGGTATTCAGATGCATGCATCCAGTTTTCAGTTAGCATGACATGACATACACATCATGACATGCATCCATATGATAATAATGAATGAATGAGATACAGATAACAGTTTCCAGATTCCAGCAAGCGCATAGATGTATGATTAGGGCCGAGGCCAAGGTATGTGTTTGTTTATGTGATTGTTGTGCTTGCTTGGGTATTGAGGGAAGTAAGGAGCGCTTACTGGGTGATCTTTATCACTCATCCCCCCTCCTTCTTCCAGTTTTACAGGTGTTCGTGCTGGGTTCGAGGAGCGGTTGGATCGAGGCTGACGGAGAAGGCATGCACACACACCTCGATCAGTGTATATCAGTTTTGGACCTGTGTGGTCATTGTTGTACATGTTTCGTATCCAGATGTACATTATATGTATATGATGTAGGCCAGTGGGCCCTTGTACAGAACAGTTGTATATGTCAGATGTATATATATATATATGATGTATATTCAGATGAGCTTCCGCGTGTATAGAAATGTAAAGCATTGTACAGTTTCAGTTATTCTGTTTTCGTAGGATTCCCGTCGTGGGTACCCATATTTTCAGATGATTAATAAAAGCTCCCCAAATATTGTTATTACTCAGCACAGCAGGGGTACTCGTGGCGGCGGGTCCTACATTTGTTGGTATCAGAGCAAAGTTGTAAGTGTGTGGTGCTTTTCTCTCCCTCGCAGCCGTCGTCCAGACCCTCCTCACAGCACAGTCAGGTATTTACTTTCCAGATTGATTGTGTTATGTGATTCTAACCCCAGTTTGTTGTGATGCTATAGATAGAGAGGAGTATGTCCCTAGATATCTAGACGAGACAGATAGTAGTTCACCCGCCCGTCCTATGAGTGTTAGTGATAGGCGGTGCCCTCAGACTACCTCCCATGTGTCGATGAGACCCGATCAGTTGAGAGATATGATTGGGGATGTTGTCAGAGAGAGCCTCCAGCAAGCTGGAGTGGGTAATGCTACAGAGCCAGATAGAGTTACTCCTCCTCAGTTTGAGAGTCATTAGATTCCGAGGAGAAGACATTCCCAGTCTCATTATCAGTCACATCATCAGCCGCATCCGCAGTATCAGCGACCGTATCAGTATCAGTCGCAGCCTCAGTCAGTTAGAGAGAGACATCAGTATCCGACAGGTTATACAGATTTCAGTCAGGGTATGAGTTCAGATACAGTGGGTACTGATTCTTCAGCGAGACTTCATCCGATTTATCATCTGCCAGCATCGTTTCAGCCAGCTAAATTCAGTGGATCTAGGGATCCAGCTGTAGCAGAGGAGTGGATTGAGGCAGTGGAGAATGTCATGGGCCTCTACACCTTATCAGAGAGAGAGAAGGTTCGATATGCAGTGTTCCTTCTCAAGGGTGACGCTAAAGTTTGGTGGAATCTAGCCAAGACTTCCATCAGTGAGGGGCAGATGACATGGGCAAGATTCAGACAGTTGTTCGATGCAGAGTACAGGAGTTTGGAGGTAATTTATACTAAGGCCCAGGAGTTTATTGATTTGGCTCAGGGGTCGAGTTCAGTGAAGGAATATGCTACCAAGTTCAATGCATTAGCGAGATTCGTCCCGAGTTTGGCAGGGACAGAGTTGGGCCGAGTTCAGAAATTTATTCATGGGTTACATCCTGCGATCTACAAGGATGTGATGACAGGCTCAGAGCCTCCTCAGAGATTCAGTGATGCCTTAGGGAGAGCACTCAGATCCGAGGCCGGTTTACAGAAGATGGGTGTTATGATTGGTGTATCTGAGAGAGGTCAGAGATCAGATGACAGAGACAGGGGCAAGAGGCCAATGTCAGCCAAGAGATCTGCCTGCGCTTTCCAGAGTCAGAGGCAGAAAGTTGCATCCCAGCCACCGCAGTGTACCAGATGTGGCAGACGCCATCCAGGGGAGTGTTTATCTGGTCAGATAGTATGTTACTGGTGCCATCAGCCAGGGCACATGATGGCAGTGTGTCCAAACAGACTTGGAACAGGTGCTGGGCAGAACAGAGGTGGAGCCGGTCAGTTCAGAGGTCGAGGTGGTCCACCCAGAGGCAGAGTTAGAGCTGATAGAGGTGGAGCTGATGTTCCCAGAGCTGGTGATAGAGCACCTGAGGGAGGTGCCGGTCCTTCCGGAGTTGGCGGAGGCAGAGCCAGAGTTTATGCAGTCCGCCAGGAGCAGGCAGAGGCCATTCCCCATGCAGTTACCGGTCAGTTATGTTATTTTGATACTCCCTTATTTGTACTTGTTGATTGTGGAGCCACGCACAGCTTTGTGTCTTGGAGCGTAGTTGAGAGATTAGGGGTTGACCCTAGTGTGGCCAGTAGGAGTATCCATGTGGAGATGCCAGATGGGGGATTTGTGTTGAGTGACAGAGTCCTCCTAGATCAGGAGGTAGAGATTAAGGGTAGATCCATGATGATTGATTTGATTCTGCTGGAGTTAGCAGATTTTGATATGATATTGGGAATGGATTTTCTGGGTAGATATGGTGCAGAGATAGACTGTGGAAGGAAGAAAGTGA
>JAJEJH010000948.1:57554-82582 GCA_026122585.1 Anacardium occidentale | reverse complement strand
TAAATAAATGGCAACTATAATTGCGCGAAAGTGTTACGAAACCAATAGTAATTAAAACGTTAAAAGAAAAGTGTTATGCCTAAAAACGCAAAATAAATCAAAAAACAAAATTCACAAAAGATTTGTTCACGGATTATGCTTAAATGTGTTACAAAACCAGTAAAAGTATCAATTACATAAAGTAAGCCATAAGATGAATTAGTAAGGGATTAATTGTGAAGTGGCATGACATTGATTCTAGTGGCTGCATGTGATTAAACTTAATGGCTAAATTTAAATGTGGCACGACTGTAAATCATAATCAATTTACAAGGCTGAAAGTTGGTGGATTTTAATGGAACAATATCAGGTTGCACGGCTGAAACTTAGTGGAGTTGTTACGGAATGAAACTTTAATGGTTGAATTTTGGTGGACATAGGATACGACGGCTTGGAAGGCCGAAATTTAATGGCTAGAATTTGGTAGCTTTGCTCTCGGATTATATGTGGTGGAATAGCGATGGCTGCATACAATTAAAATCTGAATGAGACAATACATTAATATTAACATGTGAAGATGGAATAAATTTTGATAAAATGGATTAGTATTCCACACGTGAGCAGCCATGTTATAAATTTGGAAATATATTTTACATCTTTAACTCCACCGACGGAAAAAAAAGAAAAGAAAAATAAAACAGTTTTAAGACAAAACAAAAGAGATTAAAATAAAACAACACCAAAAATACTATAAACCGAATCACATTAAAAAAAATTCTAAAATCACATAAAATGAATTAAAATACATATGAAATAGAATAATGTAAAAGATTAGTCAAACAAATAATAATCTTAAAATAATTCAAGCGTAATATTATCACCTCAGGATATGTATCTGTATATTTGGTTCATACGGTAATCTTCTTTGATGTTCTTGAAACAGATTGGTGGACTCGGCCTTTTCAATAATCAACAGATCTCTTAAATCTAAAATGGTGGTATGTGGGTTTTAGAGTGTTTAAGGAGCTTTCAGACCATCAAGATTCTGCTCTCTACTCTCACCTCTCTGAATGTTTTGAAAATAGTCCGCACTTCCATGGGATCCTAGCCTATTTAAATTTAGAATTCAAGTTCTAATTATCTAACAATTTATTTGAGATAATTCTAATTAATTTTTTTTCCTAATTATCTTATTATTCTAATTATTTTTATTAATTATCCTATTATTCTAGTTATCCTGGTAATGAATTAATCTAATTATCCTATTCATCTTATTTATTTAATTATTTAATTAATCTACTTATCCTAATTGAATTAATCATCTAATTATTCTAAATCTTATTTAAATTCAAATCCTAATTGTCTTATTTAATTATTACAATTCAAATCCCCATTATCCTAAATCTTATTTAATTTATAATTGAAAATCTAAATCTTATTTAATTTATTTTAATTCAAATTCTAATTATCCTAATCTTATTTATTTTATCTAATCCTAGTTATCCTAATCTTGTTTATTTTATTTTGTTCAATACACTTAATCCTAATCTTATTTTAATTATCCTAATCCTAACTTATTTTATTTAAATTAATCTATTTATTCCTAATTGAGTTAAATCCTTATTATACTAAATTAATTATTGAATAAATTAAATTATCCTAAATTAACAAATCTATTAAATCCTAATTTAATTATCACAATTAATTAAACTAACCAGTAACTACTAGAAAAATCAACTATTCCAATTAATGAAAATGTACTAATTAAATTAACTATTCTAATTAAATTAAAATACTTAAAAAAAGGTTTTATCATGTCTAATTAAAATAGAATTCTGTAAACCATGCATGGAAGCTTGATCACCTGCAGAAGTTAGACAACCCTCCACAGAAGAGAGAAGTTGGGCTGTTCACCTACGCAACGAATCACAGGTGGACATGTGGGCGTTTTCCTTCTGCATATCGGTTATGATCCCCCTTCTGCCCATAGTCCTAAATGAGCTTTAAAATGGGTCAAATCTAATTATATTGAGTATTTCTAACTTAATGAATATTTTGAGTGTTCTAGTTTTTAGGTTTAGTCACTCACACTTAGTTCACCATTTGTCCTCAATCCGTAAGTCTCAGTATATCAATTTAGAGTCTTACGTGAAAATGGTTGTAGACTATGATCACTAGGGAACACCTAGTTGGTTCAAAATGATATGTCTATAGGTATAGGAGCTAGGTTAAGGTTATTTGTTTCTTTCACTCTTTATGTACCAAGTTCTCATTTCGTTGGAGAATATTGAACTTGTTGACAAAAAATTCTTAGTCTACTACATAGAGTTAGAGAATGGAGGAAACAATACTCCTGTATTGGAGTTAGTGCTCTAAGAAAATCATGTTAGCAATATATGTCTTTACTATATCATGTTTATGTATCATTAAAATGGAACTCTTCATCTATGTGTGTATATATTTACATAATGCCCTGTGACTGGTGAAACTGTGGTAAGGAGATTAACATGTATTTTAATTGTGAGGAGCCTAAGTACACATTAGGTGACCATTTTAGAAATATTCATAGCCTAATATTATCTTGACCTAAGCGGGGATGATTTTCTTATTGTAAAGTTGGGTATTTAATATATAGCTACATATTTCTATTTATTTTCTTGATTGTATTGCTTATTTTGCATGATAAAATCTATTTCTAAACTCTCTTTCTATATTTTTTCTTGACTGAGTTAGTAACAATTTGATAAGATAATTTCAGGTTTTCCATTTTTGTTTTGGAAACATTGCTAGCATTCAATTGAAGTGGAAAACAAAATGGAAAGGCCATAAGTTTTATTTCAGTTAAAACTGAATTAAAATTAAATTTGCTTGAGTAACTTAGAATTTAGGATTAATCTATCTTAGTTAAATTTGAGTTTTTTTTCTTTACATTGTTTCATTTGAACAAATTAGTTTCTTGCTATGTCTATAAATATATTTTCCTTTTTACAATTTTTTGTTAAGCAATATTATATTGTTGTTTTGAAATATTATGGAGAGATTTTTCAAAAGAAAGTCAACAATGATCTCATCATCTAAGCAAGAGGATAATATCAATGATTCAAATAAAAATGTGGATATAATTTATGAGATCTTCCTATGAATCTAGGCTTATGACCTTGAATTTTAGATCATGATCCTAATATTCAAGATCAAGTTAGAAGAATATATTTGAAAATGGGTCCTTGTCACCCAAAGGGCTGTAAGTTTCCTTTGAGAGATTTTGATTGATTTTCAAGATGATTGTTGTTTTGTGGTTTAATAAATTTGATCAATGGTTAGAATGTAGCATAGCAAAAAAAGTACTATTTTGTCTTTATTGAAGCCAGATGTTGGTGGTAAAGGAGGAGGTGATCATTTTGTTGGTGAAGGGTTTTGAAATTGGAAAAAGAAAGAAAATTTGAATATTCATTTTGGAAGTGCTAATAGTGCTCTCATAACCGGACTCAAAAATTGTGAATCATTATTGAATAAAAAATAATATATTCGAATGTTTTTTGATAAACACTCTTCTAAAACACAAACTGAGTATCAAACTTATTTCACTGCTACAGTTGACTGTGTTCGTTTTCTTCTAAGACAAGGATTAGCATTTTGTGGTCATGATGAATCCTATAATTCAAACAATGAAGGAAATTGAGCTTCTAAAATTTCTAGCTAATGATCATGAAGATGTTTATGATGTTGCTTTCAAGAATGCTCCTAATAAGCTCAAATTAGCATCATCTAAGATTCAGAAATTGTAATTACTACTTCAAATAAAAATGTAATTGTTATTATTGAATTGTACAAATTAGGAATAGATCAATTAGAGTAAAGAAATTAGGAATATAAATATTATGTAATAATTATGTTTTTTTATTATAGGTTGATGTAATTCACATATATTTTTATATATTTTCAATCATATGAATCAATTAAAATTCATTCAAAACTATCCTAAATTTTACATAATATCAGAGTCGTCGATTAGTTTCTAAGTTTTGTTTACTATTCAATATTTTCTAGAGATCATTATATCTCCAATATCCTTATTGTTTCTTGTAAAGCCCTACATCTTTTGTTGCTCAATTTTTACTTGACGAACTCTCTATTTCTTCAGTCATTGGGTTTTTCTCTTTTGTTTTTATGACCATCAACTCATCTTTGTGATCGATCATACTTGACTAACCAAACCCTAGAATCCTATTATCGAAAACCTTGGCACGTGCCCACACAAATTAGTGAAATCTCTAGGTTTGTCCATCGCTGATCTTTGTTTATAGAGAGTGTGAAGCTTCATTGCCATTAGGTACCTTCTTAGACAACATCGATGATCTTTATCCTAGTATCTTGTCATCACCCATT
Organism: Anacardium occidentale; assembly: GCA_026122585.1. Taxonomy (NCBI): domain Eukaryota; kingdom Viridiplantae; phylum Streptophyta; class Magnoliopsida; order Sapindales; family Anacardiaceae; genus Anacardium; species Anacardium occidentale. Next base: position 78,217 of record JAJEJH010000948.1, on the reverse strand, counting down.
AGCGGATGCATCATAGGAAGAACTTTTCATCACTGGAAAATCTGTTTTTTAATTCTAGCGTCAATATATGTCACCAAGACCTCATTCTTCACCTAACTACTACCTTCTCTTAGTTATTAAGTCTATCTTTGGCTCTTTGAACTTTCTTATGGTTTTGTTAGTAGGCATTTGGTGTTTTATTTAGGTTCCACCATTGTTCAATTAGCACAACATGTCATCTGAAGGCTCTAAATCAGATTCCATTCTTTTTTAGTTCTTTTTCAATTATTACTAATGAAAAATTAGTAAGAAGTAGTAATTATAACTCATGGACTACTTTCGTTGAATTGTGGGGATAAGACAAGGCCAAGAGGACCATTTAACTACAAAAATTACAGATCTAAAAGATAAATATGTAACTAAGTGGAAAAAGATTAACACCCTTCTTTGTAATCTTTTATGGCAATCAATTGATCCGAAATTGTTTCCTATCTATAAAACTACAGAACATGTTATGATATCTAGAATCAGGGTAAACTCTTATACCCAAATGACATCCAAAAATTATACTTTATTTTATTAAGTATTATTAATATGAGACAACAAAGTATGGACATGTCTTAATTCTCAATAGGGTGCTATCACTTAGAACTAAATTTAATTCTCTTTTACCTCTTGAGCCTACAATAGAGGAATAGAGAGATAAATTTTTCGTGGTACTCACCTTAGCCATAATGAATCCAAGGATTTCACTAGTCAAAGATCAAATTTTTACTAGTTCTATACTGTCTACTATAGATAATGTGTTTGCTTGACTTCTTCATGTTTCTGCTTCAAGCAATATCACTAAGTCAACTACCATAGCTTCCTCAGCTTTAGCTTCTCAAACTCAAAATAACAAAAGAAAACAAGAGGTTCGTGATAAAAGAAGACCTAAATGTAGTTTCGTCATCAATAGAAAAATGTAATAAATTACATAAAGGACCTACCCAAGCTGTTAATGTTATTCATATTAATCTATCTACTTTCCTTCTTGAATCATCAATAGAACCATCCTTAACTCTTATAAGTGTAAATTACAAGAAATATCTCAAATATAAAATATATAAATAGTCTTCTTCCATTGCTTTCTCAGGTAATTTAATTGCATGTCTCACTCATTCCTCTTCTGTAGGACCTTGGGTTCTTGATTTTGGAGCTTTCAATCAAATCTCTAGTAACCCTCATCCTATTACAACTTTGTCAGTTATTATCACTTTTCTTCTTCTTTTTATGCTTTTATGTCCTCCATTTCCTCTATATTTATTCTTAAAATAGTCTAGGAAGTTCTTTCCAACCCCAGGTGGCACCAAGCTATAGTTGAAGAAATGACTACCTTACACAACAATAATCTTGTGAATTGGATTTTTTACCTCTAAGATATTCACCTATTGGTTATTGTTAGGTTTATATAGTAAAAGTTGGTTCGAATGGTCAAGTTGATAGGTTAAAGGCACAACTGGTGGCTAAAAAATATACTCAGACTTATATATTGGACTACTATGAAACATTTTCCCCTATAGCCAAAAATGTCCTTGGTACATATATTTTTATTTATGGCAGCTATCTGTCAATGGCCTTTGTACCAATTAGACATCAAAAATGTCTTTCTTTATGGTGAACTTCAAGAGAAAATATATATGGAACAACCACTTGGATTTGTTGCTTAGAGAGAGTCTTCCTTGGTATGTAAACTTCGTCATTCCTTGTATGGGTTAGAGCAATCCCTTCGTGCTTAGTTGGAATGCTTTAATATTTTCATTCAGAGTTTGGTATGGTTTGATGTGAGTTAAATCATTTCATACGTTATAAGCATAAGTCATAAGGAAAATATATGTGTTGGATATTCTAGAGGAAATAAGGATATTAGACTATTGACCTATAGACTTTTCTATGGATCCTAACTTAGAGCTTTTATCTAGACAGGGAGAGTTATTTATAAACCTTAACAAATACCAAAGACTAGTTTGAAAACTTAACTACTTGACTATCACTTGATTTGATTATTTTTTTCCCAATTAATATGGTTAGTCAATTTTTTCAATCCCCATGCAAGAGCCATTGGAATGCAATGATTCGAATTTTGAGATACATTAAAGGTACTCTTGGTAAAGTGTTTTTATATAATAATTATAGTCATACACAAATCATTGGGTACTTTGATGTTGCTTGGGCAAATGTACCATCAGATATAAGGTTTACCTTAGATTTTTGTATTCTAGTTGGAGGAAACCTTGTGTTTTAAAAAAGTAAGAAACAAAATGTTGTTGGCTAATCAAGTGCCAAAGTAGAATATCAAGTAATAACCTTAGCAATTTGTGAGCTTATTTGGTTGAAGCAACTAATTCATTAATTTAAATTTGTAGAAATATAACAAAGGAGATTAATTTGTGACAATCTGGTTGCTCTTCATATTGTCTTTAGTCCTATGTTCCATGAGAGAACCAAACATATAGAAATTGATTGTCATTTCTTTCAAAAAAGTTCTATCTAGGTTCTTACTATTCATGTTAGTTTTAATGATCAACTAATAGATATCTTTACTAAATCTCTTAGAAGTCCTCATATTATTTACATTTGTAACAAGGCAGTGCATATAATCTATATGCTTCAGCTTATTTGGTTGAACCAACTAATCCATGAATTAAAATTTGCAAAAATATCACAAATGAGATAACTTTGTGACAATCATGTTGTTCTTCATATTGTCTTTAATCCTGTGTTTCATGAGAGAACCAAACATATAGAAATTGATTGTTATTTCATTTAAGAAAAAGTTCCATCTAGGTGTCTGACTACTCATGTTAGTTCTAATAATCAACTAACAGATATTTGTATTAAATCCTTTAGGAGTCCTCGTATTACTTACATTTGTAATACGTTTGGTTCATATGATCTATATACTCCAATTTGAAGGGGAGTGTTGAATTGTACAAATTAAAAATAGATCAATTAGAATATGTAAATTGGGAATATAGATATTAAGTAATAATTTTATTTCCTATTATAAGCTGATGTAATTCTTATATATTGTTGTATATTTTCAATCATATGAATTAATTAAAAATTCATTAATTGTCCTAAATTTTACAAATATTATTAGAGATTTAGGAAATTATTTATTCTCTATATTCATTGATCAGTCTTCTTGTATCTCTATGAAGAAAAAAATAACTATTTTTTAGGTGTTGAACAACTTACTAGTAATACAACTCTTTCACTCAAGACAACACTTGACAATTTTTTTCTAGGCACGTATTGAGTTGTCCTAGAGTGCAAGGACAAAGTTATAATAGAGTTAGTAATATGCAAGAAGAATTTAATTGTTTGAAGACAATGATTTTGAACGAAAGTAGATTTTTCTTAATATATTCATTGGTTTGCCTATCAACTCTAGTTGGCTTTTGTGGTTTTAGGAAAAAATCAAGATGATGTTAATGATCTCTTTAATATTGTTGTGATTATAGTAAATATTGTTGGTGTTTCATCAAAATGTTGTGATATTCTTAGAGATAAGCAAGCTTATAAAGTTATTAAAATTATTTTTAATGGTGAACTTTCAAGTGGAAAATGTCTTAATCAATAGATAAATTTGAAATGTGTTGGTGATATGTGTTGGGGCTTGCATTATGGTTTATTAATGAGCATAGTCTTGTTGTTCTTATTTGTTATCAATGTTATGGAAATTGTGGCAAAATATCGGATAAATTCCAAGCAAAGATTGCATGTAAAAAAATGTATTGAAATTGATGCAATCATTTGTTATGAATTTGGTTGAAGTGTGTAAACAAGCTTTACAAGTGATGAAGAATAGTGGATGGGAGACTTTACTAAACAAATGAAGTTTGTTCTTTTTGTGTCAATCATAAGATTGATGTCCCAAATATGGATGATATATTTTTTATTTAGGGGTGATCACAACGCAAGGCTCAAGGTATCACAAATTTATATCATTACTACATTGAAGTATTTTATAGTGTCTCAGATATGCAATTTTTAAGAGTTGAATAATTGTTTCAACGAGGTGAACATGAAATTACTTATTTGATTGGTATATTTATGCCCAAATGAAAATTTCGTTGTTTCAGATAAACAAAAATTGATGTGCCTTACCAAACTTTATCTGAAAGATTATTTTAATTTAAAACTCATAACTCTTGGTTCTCAACTTGATGTTTACAGTCTGGATGAATGCTCTAATGTCAAATTTATGAGATTGAAGATCTTGCAAGAGTGACGGTTGATAGTAAAAAGGAGAAAGTGTTTCTATTAGTTTATTTGTTGATAAAAATTGCATTGTTTTTACCGGTTGCACTGCTAGTGTAGGAAAAACATTTTTAATAATGAATATTATGAAAAATCATTTGAGAAATAAAATGAGTGAACAATAGTTGAAGGATAGTTTAGTTGTGTATTTAAAAAATGATAATTTGATAGTACTGATAATGAAGTCATTATACAATACTTTCAAAAGATGAAATCACGTCGAGAACAATTATGAATGTATTAGGTAATGAATATTTTATTAATACAAATATTTGTGTTTATTGTAATTTAAATTTTATTTGTGTTATTCTAACATTCACCCTCGAAGTTTCATTTCTGGGTGGGTCAATGTCTGGATTATGACCAATGCCTATATGAAGGCTAATAAATATAACACATGTTATCTATTTCTCTCAGGCTTCAGTTCTTTTATTGTTTCAGTCTCTGTGTATATCCTCTGCATCAAAAAATAATAAAAAAATCTTAATGACGTCTGAAAATAGACCGTCCTTCGTGATACGAGAATAATGATTTAGCTTAATCAAAGAATTACTACTTCATAATGGTCCAGTCACTTTATCAGTTACACAGGAAGAACAGCTTAATGTAATTTACTATTATCATGTTTCCTGCTAGCGATAACGATTAATCTGACGAAGTGGTCGAACATAATACTTAATCAAGATTCAAGGCATATAGTTAGGCTCGTTATCACGCAGCATCAATCACTTAAACAAGATTTCTCTGATTATATTTCTTTTTTTATTTGCATTATTGATGTCAAGTTGCATTTTTTTATCAATATAACGAAAACGACTTGTAATGGTCCCTGAAAATATTAGAAACTGAAATCATGAACACAATATATTTGTCCCACCCTTATTGTTCTTGAATTATAATTCTAGTTTTGTCATTAATTTCTATGGAGTAAAGAGATGAAAAGTAGAGGCCGAATATGAGTTTCACCAGGTAAAACCGAGTAAATTTTAACCGGCCTTGCTTATTTACAACTACACTCTCATACATGATATAATTCATAATAAAGTGCAAAAAAATTGGGTCTTTAATTTTTAGAATCTTGCGAAGAGAGTGATACTCAAAATGGTTTTATGTAATTCAGAATCTTGTCGTTTACTGCCGCGGATCGTGGGTTGTCCTGATAGGAATTTGAATTAATTTGTTTAAGTGGCCCGTATAATGTGTCATGAAGGCAATGTTTCTTTCACTATTTTATTTAGGCCAAAGGACTGATTCCCACCTACGGTTTCCCTCAAAGACAAGAATACTTAACTTTTATAAATTTAAATATTAACTCATTAATTAAAATTTATAGTTAAATTTAATGATTAATAATTAAATTTTGATAACTAAAATTTTTTTTGTTTTTAATAAAAATTTAAAAATAATAAAACAAAATTTATAAAAATAAAATATTATTTAAATATTTAAAATAAATTAAATATATTGAAATATATATAATAAAATATATTTTTAAAAAAATATATAAAAAAATTAAAAATTAAAAAATAAAAGAATTAGCAATGGTGGCTGCCCCATTTTTGGCTGCCGCATTTATTGGCATGTCTCAGCCATCAGTGTTGGTTGAAAACTGTCAAAATGAACATTTTCAACCATTTCTAGCTATCATTAAGAGTAAAGATAATTAAATTTAATTATTTTCATTAATAAAAAAGGTTGTCAGATTTGGTCTCTCCATGAACCAAGTGGCCCTTTTTGACAGGCGGTAGTGGTTACTTTTATTTTATTTTTAAAATTTTTAACTTTTTTAAATTTTTTAAATTTTATTTTTTATTTTTTAAAATTTTTTTATGTTTAAACAATATTTAATATTTTTGTAATAATTTTATATATTTATAGTAAAGGTATTAAAAATGTTAACGAAATTAGATGAAAATTATTTAAGGGATAGGTATTTGAACTTTTAAAAGTTGGCGGGTCTTTAATAAGCCTTGGGTGGGAAAATATCAGAATGATCATTATTATTATTATTATCATTATTATTTGTTGTGATGTCGATGTAAAGCCACGTTAATTTATCAATTTTGTACCTACTACTGATTAGTTAATATAATTATCAAAACGGGTCTGATCAATAAATGGTCCCTTAAAATATCAGAATGAAATCATTAATAGATAGCATTAAGGTACATAATATTATAAACATTCAGACTGAATAGAACACAGTGAATGTTTGATTTCTAATGAAAGGCATCTTTTTGCCTTGGAATTTTTGCTCTCTATTAATTTTGATCTCGTCGATTTGTGGAACATCACTGTCACAAGGACCAATTCAATCCTGCAGATAGATTAAAAAACCTAGTCCGATCGTTTATTTGTGGCGTTACGTAAGAAAAAATATTCAATTGAAACCATATAAAAGGGGTTCCAGTACTTCGATGATGAAGCAATTAATACAGAGTCAAATTCCTCCATTATTATTTCTGCAAAGCAAGAGGGAAGCAATGGGCTCTGAAACGCCTCTTCGACTTCCGGTCATAGACTTTTCCAAGCCAAACCTGAAACCAGGCTCTCCTGAGTGGGGTTTAGTAAAATCCGAAGTCAGAAAAGCTCTGGAAGAATACGGTTGTTTTGAGGCTACGTTTGACAAAGTTCCTATAGAGCTTCGGAAAAGCATTTTTGATGTCCTGGAAGTGCTTTTTGACCTGCCATTACAAACCAAGCTTCGGAACCTTTCCAAAAAGCCCTTCCATGGTTATGTTGGGCAATACCCTCAAGTTCCTCTCTTTGAAAGCATGGGTATTGATGATGCAAACATTATTGAGAAAGTTGAAAGCATGACCAATATTTTGTGGCCTGAAGGAAACACAAATTTCAGGTAAAATTTGCTTTAGGCCTAGAAGTATTCATATTATTATGATATGTTACTTAACTTATCCACTTTTATATGACGCAGCAAAACCATACAGTCTTTTTCTGAGCAAGTATCAGAGTTAGATCAAACAATTAGGAGGATGATTTTGGAGAGTTTTAATCTGGAGAAGTACATGGATGAACATATGAACTCAACTAATTATCTTCTTCGAGTCATGAAATATAAAGGACCTCAAACTACTGAGACAAAGGTTGGGCTGAGTGCTCACACGGATAAAAATATAGTGACAATATTGTATCAGAATCAAATTGAGGGTTTAGAGGTACAGACTAAAAATGGCGAATGGATCAAACCGCAACCCTCCCCGGACTCTTTCATTGCGATGATCGGAGAGTCATTCTATGTAAGCTTGCTATTTCTCATCGTTCTTCTGAAATTAATTTACAAATGTTCGATATTTTTTTAGAATAACTGTGACATGTATGCTTTTTCAGGCATGGGTCAACGGGCGAATGCACTGTCCATATCATCGTGTGATGATGACAGGAAATGAGGCGAGGTACTCTGCTGGATTATTTTCAATTCCGATAGCTGGTTATATAATAAAGGCTCCGGAAGAGATGGTTGATGAAGAACACCCTTTGCTCTTTAAGCCTTATGATCACGTTGAATTCCTTGGATTCTACTACACTGAAGCTGGCCAGAGAGCTCAGTCTGCTCTCAAGGCCTACTGTGGAGTCTGAGATTTGATGTGTAATTTATGGTTAATCTGGGATGGTGTTTGAAGCTTGTTATTTTGCAAAATAAGTATTTGCTTCACCTCTGTAATTTAATGTGAGTTTTGATTTGGCTTAAGAGGTACATGTCTAATATGTCAAAAAGATCACGAAATTGAATTTTGATGGGATTTCTTTAAGGGGGCTACCAACCAAGTAATTACCATACAAAATGTGTCGGGGAGAAAAAGTAATTAATTTTAGTTTTTTCCAATATCTAGAATGTAAGATAATATACAAACAAAATAATTCTAAGTTACAAAATATTGAATTAATTTAATTTAAGATTATAGAAATGGTTGAAGTATCATATTTTATGGATTCGTAAAGCTTCTAAAGTTACTATATTCGATCAATTGATCCTTTTCATGAAACCTCGTTAAATGGCAATTTTTAATAGATAAAATTGTTATATTTTGGTTTTAAAAAAGGTACCTATAGTAAATATATAGTAGACTTTCGGACCTCCCACATTATCTACCTAGATCATCATCTATAAATTGTACTAGGCTTATCCAATTTTATTAAATTATATTATAATGAATTGCCCATAATAAAAAAAAAAAAAAATTAACATTCTACCATTTAAGCAACATTACTTTTTTTTTTTTAATTTTAATTTTAAAAGAAGGAAAACAACTTTTAACTCCGAGTAACTAACATTTTTATTTAAAAATAGTTACTATTTTAAGAAAATAAAATAATCTAAAGAAAAATGACATTACAATTATCAATCTAATTGATATAATTACTAATAATAAAACAAGACATTACTAATGTCTTTAATCAGCAAAAGATTTGATTGAATACATGTCTTAATAAATGTATACATGAGTATCTATCATTTTGTCATTTATGGTTCTTCAAAGTTATTTTTAACAATTTTTGTAAGGTTGTAGGTTGAATGACTTGATTTCAATTAAATCATCATTAATATATTATTTTTATATGTATTGATAATCTATATCTTGAGCGTAAATGTGTGCATATATGTATATATGGGTATCTATAGGTATACATGTGTATGAGAATAAATTTTCATTTGATTGGTATATTGATACTATTTGCATGATTTTGAAATAATAATTGGGTGTTTTATTATTGTTAATGATTAGTCGTGAATCAAATGTCTGTTAAACATAACATGCTAGGTTAGATGATGTCCTGAATAAAAAAATATATAAAAAAGCAAAAAAAGAAAAAATTATTTACCCATTTATACAGCAAATTTACCAAGTAATATATGTGTGTGCGTGTGTTTATCATGTAATTAACAAATATGCATGTTTTGTTCAGGAAACAAAAACCCATGATTCATAGACATAACAAATATGCAACACATAAATGTTGAATGATTTTAATCTATTAATGGTGCTATTATTATATAATAATTATTTTCTCAACTAATGTCTGATAAAGGTTATAACCCATAAATATTGTCTATTAAGTAGCTCATGACTTGACTCGAGCATAGTTTGAATTTGAGTTGCTCAAGTTTGTCTCTTGAGTTGAGTTTGAGCTTAAAATCAGTTGATTTGGTGAATTTGTAATCAAATATTAATAAACGTTTAAAACTTTTAAATTTTGCATTTGTAATTTTAAAATATCATTTATTAACATTGAATTTAGAATAAATAATTGATAAATATGCAAGTTATAAAGTTTAATATAATTTTTTTAATATTAAGGAATTAGAAATTAATTTTTTAAAACTAGTTTGAATAAGTTGTTTTTATTTCAAATTCGAATTGACGTCTTAATCATCAGCTCAATGAACTTAAATTGAGATTTTATTAATTTAACAAACTCAAACTTGAATTTGATTTTTACATATGTAATCAAACTAATCTCGAACCAAGTATTACTTGGTTCAGGCTGGTTTGACTCTAATTTTTATTGATGAAGTCGAAGAAAATGAAAATGAGATGAAAATTTTAACCGTAAAGCTAATGTGGTTGATGTTCGGCTCATCGGGCACCACCCAGGAAGACATTGATTTGGCTGGCCTAGAAGGCTATACCCGAATTCCTAAGTACTAAAAATAAAAAGTTTAATGGACCAATGATGGAAGCTATAGAAAACCCTATTAGATGGTTGAAAATGATTACTTCTAACTGTCTTATTTGTTTGAGACAATCAATTTGGCCAAAATGTCATATTTGACCTCCTCTACTATTAATGATAGTCTAAAAATAACAAAATATGTTGAGTTTATTTACTTAAACTATTTTTACTATTATTGATGACAAAAGAGATCAGATCTGTTTGCTTTAATTTAGTTTTCTTGTAAACTAAATGACTATCTCTAACCACCTAGTGAGACTTTTTCGGCGACCACCGTTGACAGTATTGTTGTTTTAATTTTAATTTTTTATATATTTTTATATATTTATTATTTTTTAAAACTTATTATTTTAAAATTATTTTTTATTATTATTTTATATATTTTAATATTTTTATTATTTTTAAAAAAAAATTATTCAAAAGACAAAAAAAAACATTTTTAATGTTTTAGTATTTAAAAGTTAAATTTAATCATAGATATTCATGAATAGGTAAATATTTAAATTAAAAACAAATAGATGAATATTTAAATTTAAAAAATTATTGGGGGAGATTTTATTATTTAAAAAAAAAAAAAAAACTTAGGTGGGATTAAATCCTATGTCCAATCCACAGTCATAAATGCTGAATCTGGTTCATTTTCTTCCCAAATCACGTTCTTAAATGCTAAATGGGATTCATTTTCTTCACAAAGTCAAGTTCTTAAATGCTAAATGGGATTCATTTTCTTCATATTTCTCTTTTTCTCATCACCTTTATTTATATAGTCTTCAATCGTCTTGTCCATTGTCTCAATTTCCCAAAGCTTCAGCTCTATTTGTCATCCTAAACTTTTCATTATGTCTTCAATTCCTGAAACTTCCACCGAGCCTCCAAACCTCTCCGACGCTTTTCGTAGCCACCCTGTCCACCTCCGTCATGAATATCCCGACTTGACTTCACTCAGCGAATTACCGGACGCGTACGATTGGACTGATCAGCACTACGTGGTCCCTGCCACCAACGGTGACTCTGCCATCTCTGAGCCCGTTCCAGTTATCGATCTGAATGACCCTAATGCTCTGCAACTCATCGGGCATGCATGCAAAACTTGGGGAGCTTTTCAAGTTATAAATCACGGCATCCCCACTTCCCTTCTCGATCACATTGAGTGTATTACTAGAGATCTTTTCTCTTTACCTGTCGAAGAAAAGCTCAAAGCTTCTCGTTCACCTGGTGCCTTAACAGGCTATGGTTTGTCGAGAAGTAATTCATTTTTCTCGAAGATTATGTGGTCTGAAGTGTTCGCTATAATCGGATCTCCACTCGATCATTTTCGACAACTTTGGTCCCAAGATTACACCAAACGCAGGTGATTCGAAAAAAAAAAATGTACACGACCATGCATACATACACATATTAGGCTTTCTGTTTGAATTTATGATATATAATAGCATCTTTCTTTGAATGGTCGAAGGGAGGAAGGGACAAGAAGGAGCAATTGCCCTTCTTGCATTCCAAAATCTTTAAAAATATATATATATATATTTGAAAAATAGCTCTAGTTTCCATTAAAAGTATTAATTTATTTTTTTGGAATTTATAAATTATATGTTAGTATAAAATCATCCTCCTAAACTAAATTCCTAGCTACGGTCTATGTTTATTTTTGATTTCTTAGTGATGTCATGGAAGAATATGATAAGGAGATGAAAAGGTTAGCAGCAAAACTAATGTGGCTGATTCTGGGTTCACTAAACATAACAAAGGAAGACATTGAATGGGCTGACGGGAGAGGCGAAATCCCAGACGGGACTGCAGTATTACAATTGAATTATTACCCGGCTTGTCCGGACCCCGCCCGAGCCATGGGTATGGCCGCCCATACAGACTCCACCATTATCACTATTCTTTACCAGAACAACATCAGCGGATTGCAGGTCCTAAAAGAAGGAACCAGGTGGGTCACTGTCCCTGCCATTCCGGGTGGGCTCGTGGTGATTGTAGGGGACTTGCTTCATATATTATCCAATGGTTCTTACATAAGTGCACTCCACCAAGCTTTGGTAAACCGAGAGAAGCCGAGGTTTTCCATTCCCTACTTCTATGGGCCACCGGCCAAGACTCAAGTATCGCCATTGCCGAAACTGGTAAGCCCAAAGGATCCTCCTCGCTACCGGGCTATTACTTGGAGTGAATTCCTTGGCATCAAAGCTAAACATTTCAACAATGCATTGTCTTCAATCAGAATTTGTACTTCTGAGACTGAGTAAGTTGATGCAAATGGTGATGACAGTAATGCAGAAGTGGCTTAGCTACTATTTGGGTTGGAGATGAAAACTGAAGTTTGTGTTTCAAGTAAGCTGAACAATATGTAATTCCGTTTAGGCCTATTTAAACTGCTTTGTTATATGTTTCATATTTTATAAAATTGAAGTCAAGATTAAAATTATAACTAAAAAAAGAAAAAAAAAAAAAAAAAGCTTAGTATGATTTCTCTCACCGACTTTTTTTTTTTTTTTGTTTGTTTCTTGCTACTCCTTTGCTTTGCTTTTGCGGCTTGCTCCCCATAGAAGATAGAAGTCTTCTTTTTTATAATAGGCTAATCCTTGTAAAAATGCAAAATGTTTCTTTAATTTTTCTGTTTCTTTTTTCAGTCGTCCCTTTTCTCACAGTTCATTTCAACCCCGATTAACAAAACTTTCTACAAGACCATTTTATTCCCAATCAAAACTGATACAATGACCTTCCTTCACTTATATGGTCATTATTTCCTTTAGAAAATTCACAAACTGTTCGAAGCGTGTGAAACTATACACTTGCTTTAAACTATAAAATTTTTCATATTTTTCTGTGTCTGATTAGTGCAGTTTTACATTTCAAATTAACTAACTCGCAACTAAAATCCTGAATTTTCGTTCCCTTTTTTTCTTTGATTTACCCAAAATCTAAACAAAACATTAAAACAATATAAATTGAAACTAATTAAAAAAAAAGGAAATATGGCATAAAATTAAGCATTAAAGGTAATAAAATATGTATATATATTAAACACATGATTAAGGAATTAAGAAAAAGAATTTATATGTGTTAAAAATATTGATGAATCCATAAGAGAATATATGATAAATTATATAATACAGAATAATCATCAAGACTAATGATCAAATATATTATGACATTCAGGATAACGTTTACATTAGGAGATAATTAACATCAACTATTACCCATCCACCGTTATCCAAACAGTACGCAGAGGACATGAGTCCATTATTCCCCTTTTCTCTTTTTGCTTTTTTTTTTGACTTTCTTATTTATTTAGGAAACAACTATATTGGATTAAAACGCCCATGGCCATTTACCATTCCAAGTACATATTTAATAAAAAACAGCACGTTGAGCCATTGGATGATTAGACTTGGCAAACATTTTGGGCAAGTCAAAATAGGTACATATCCAAAGTAGATCAATTTAAACGGATAATGAAAATATAAGCCCATATCTAATCCTAGATGAGTACCTATAATCTCTCTTTCAAATATTGCATTTGAAGTTTTTGACAAAACTTGCATTGAAAAATAATGTTGTCATGGCCTTGTAGGTTGTAGAAGAGGATATTTTCATAAAAACAAGATACACCCCTTGTAATAATCCAAGATTATAATAGTCTTTTTAAACTGAAAATCAGGGTCAAAAGTGAGATTTTATGGTATAAAATAGAGTTGATAGGTTTTAAGGGTAAAATAGTATTTTAGAAGTTTATTATGACATGTGCATGAACCTCCCTAGGATATTATTTTATGTAAGGCGCAAGAATAAGGGAAATATGCGAATTTCCCTTGACACATGTGTGTCATGTTAGTTCCGCCATAAATGCTAAGTTTTTCTTATTTTCGCGCTCATCTTATTTTACGCAGGTTTCTCCCTTTTTCTTTCCAACGAACCCTAGGGTAAAGAGCATCCAACCAACAACCACAATCTAGATTAGAGAATTAGAGGCAACTAGAGAGAGAGAGAGAGAGAGAGAACTTATGGCTAGAGATAAACATTAACTTACCTCTTTCACCTAGTTTTATAGCATATTCTCTCTATTGTTTGAGTTGAATGACATTGGCTGGTTATTGTGATCCTTATTGAGCTTGTTTGAGTATGAGATGATGATTTAAAAGTAGATAGAATGGTTGATTTTATGAAAATATGTTTATATTTTTTTGTATATATGTGCTTCATGCTCTATTGTGAGAAATATGGCTTAGTTAGATGATTTTGATGAGATTTGATGATTATACGTGTTATGGTTGATGCTTTAAGTTTATAATATCAGTTGATTGAGATTTAGTAATGTTTAGATAGAAAATGACTAGGATTTCTAGGTTCACAGATGTGGTATTGCACAAATTGAGTGAAGCACACAACCATATACCCATAGGTGCACAACCATGTAGCCTTATTTTTACATCTACATGGCCTTGCATGTAGTCGTATACGCCTAAAAAACCTAGACACACACTCATGTAATTGAGCACATGGATGTGTGCCTATTCCCAACTCTTCATGCCCGTATAAGCAAGACACGAGAGTGTTATATAGGCAGCTACATGCCCACGCAGGTGTTACACACGCCTATGTGCCTTCATGCATACCCGTGTGCCTTACACCTCACACCCATGTGGCTAGCCAAAGTTTTATAATAAAATCCTAAAAGCTAGCATGATCGAGAGTATGACTCACACACGGTCTCGTGTGCCTTCTTACATGCCTGTATACTGAGTAACACACACTCGTGCACCTTAAGAAAAGCACAGAACACCCTTTAAAGCAATCTTAAGCCATTCTAAGCCATTTTTAAGTATACATAACCCAAAAATATCAAGAGAAGACAATATATCACGCATAAGTAATAGCATATAACAAAGCATACCATATCAAAGTTTTTCAAAAATGGATCCAAGGATCCAATATTATGTTTTTAAAATATGAATATACAATGTTCCAAACATCAATTAAAATAAATGTGAGGGGACACTTATGAGTTTGCACACCTACTAGAGAGGGAAACCAATATCTGTTATAGAGAACATGTTTTTTGACCAAACTCGTTAGAGAGAGTGTTGGTTATGCACAAATAGATTTTTATAGGATTGAACTCACATAGTCAAGATATTGAATCTTTATATTTATCAGTCTGATTAGTATAGTAATTATTTTCAGATACACTACTTTTAGAGACAGTTTTTAGTATATATTATATATATGTATTTAAGATCTTCGGGTCATAGTTACTATTTCAGAAAGAGCTTTCAGAAGACCATATTCAAGGGCAAGTTTTATGATTATTCAACATATACATGACATCATTATATGTATATCAAGTCCTGTACAATATTTTTTTAGAACCATAACTATATAAAGATAAAAGATACAATAGAGAATAGACACATTATATAAATAAAGCATAAAGAAGATACTAAGCAAAACATTACATGACAAGTCTTGAATGAGATGAGCTTAAGACTTGCTTGTGTTAGAGATAGAAAACACTTACTGAGTGATTTTATCACTCACCCCTTCTCTATTTTCTCTTTTGTAAGTTAGTGATCTTAGGTTTGAGTGAGAGTGAGAAGACTGTCTGATTTTGGGGATACCGCTTGGTAGTAAACAACATGTTCATGGCTCGTTTACTTTGTATAGCTTTTGATTTATGCATGTGTGTGTGTAATACTATTACCATATACTATATGGATAGCATGCTTATTAATGAAAAAGTTTAGGATTTTCATCAAAAAGTCAATATTTTCTTATCATTATCAATAATGTTTTAAATTTATTAATTCCGCATTTAAAAGTTTAAATTCAGCAGTAGTTTTTTACTGTAGAAATTTCCACTATAGGTCTATTATTGATGTATTAATAATATTAAATAACAGTTCAATGACTAGTGGCAGGGGTCACTTCACCCCTTATATGAAATCCTCTTATTAGACTAGTCTATTGAATATGTCTAGTACACAATATACATTTATGTGTTATAACAGGATACAAGCAATAACTTTGGCATGTATAAATTATCATCACATTTTGATAGGATTGTTTAATACTATAATAGTCTCATCACCTTTCCTAATGCCTTGGATTTCAGTAATGTCAGACTTATAAATAATTTCTAGAATGACCAACTTATTGAACACATAGCAGAAGCACAATCAGTTCATCCAATTCCCTAACTCAGTTATACCACTTTAAGGTTATATTGTTTGTATAATCATGTTCACAAACCATGTATGAAACTTAATAAATAATAAACAATATCTTTTATTGATTAAAAAATAATTACAAATGTATTGTAACTCAATTGGCTAAAAGACACCTATCCTAATATAATGTTAATGATTAGCCACAATAAGAGGTATATAAAAATTATAGTGGATTAATAAATGATTCATCACTTTTAGGTACGAAAACAGATATTTTTGTTAGCTTACTAACATATGTCAACAATCACTTAAATATGTGACAACAATCAGATTGAGTTGTCACTCAATTTAATATTGTTCATTCATTGATAAAGAAGTCAATTAACGTAAATCAAGGTTAATCTAAGGTAAGCATTATTTTTATGTTTCAACCTTAAAGAGGTATCAATTGATGAAAATATCAAATTGTATGTTAATCAAATTATTGATAGTTTCTTATCTATCTCTAACATTTTGTCATTTGGACAGCTATAATATCTTATCAAAGGCTAATCTTGATCTGTTTATAAAGAACTAACAAATTATTCTAAAGAGAAGAAATGTCGTTTCATGTTAAATATTATGAAAAGGCCAAAGGACTATTTCCCACCCATAGTTTGAGGCGGGGACAAACTGCCACCCCCAAGGTTTCAAAAGCCCAAACTTCCACCCACAAGCCAAATTTAATATTAAAATTAATAGTACACAGTAATAATATAGGGGTATTTTTGTCTTTTTAGTATTAAAATTTTATAAATTACTAAAATAAATTTTATATAAATATAAAATATTAAAAAAATTACTATATCTTTATGATTTTGAGTCTATTTTGCTAGCGCACACACAAAGTTTTGGTTATTGTCATGATTATTTTGTGGACATATTTTGCATGCACATTGATTATTATTGTTGTTGTTCCCTACAAAAAAAAAACTGCTATTAGAATCAGAATATTAGCATCAGCTCTCATCTGATACTATTTTGTATTAGATTAGTTTGAAAATAGAATTGAAAAAATTATTAACATCAGATTAGTATCCGAAAGGATGTTATATTCTAGCATCGGTTATAATTCGATTCTAAATAGTATCAAATCCATAATCCAATGCTAACTTCGATACACATTTGCATCGGACACTCAAATCCGATGTTAATTAATGTTTTGATTTGTTAAAATTAGCATCGGACACTTAAATCTGATGCTAATTAATTTTTGGATTTGTTCAAAATAACATCAGGTAATAAATCCAATTCTAATTAATTTTTGGACTTATTGAAATTTGCATCGGATATGAAATCCAATGCTAATTAAAGTTTTGATTTGTTAAAATTAGCATCGGAGTCTCAAATCTGATGCCAATTAATATTTTGATTTTTTGAAATTAGCATCGGATAATAAATTTGATTCTAATTAATGTTTTTATTTGTTGAAATTAGTATCGGCTACCCAAATTTGATACTAATTAACTTTTGGATTTATTGAAAGTTACATCGGACACTCAAATCTGATGCTACTTAATATTTTGATTTATTGAAATTAGCATGAGACACCCAAATCCTATTCTAATTATTATTATAATTTGTTGAAATTAGCATCGGACTCTCAAAGTCGATTCTAATTAATTTTTGTATTTGTCAAAATTAGCATCGGATAATAAACTTGATTCTAATTAATGTGCTTATTTGTTGAAATTAGCATCAGCTTCTCAAATCCGATACTAATTAATTTTTTGAATTGTTAAAATTAGCATCGGATTATAAATCCGATGCTAATTAATGTTTTGATTGGTTGAAATTAGCATCGGCAACTCAAATGCGACACTAATTATTTTTTATATATTAAAAATTAGCATCAGAATAGTGTCTGATGCTAATTTTTAAAATATCAAAAAAGCAGCCAGCCACTCTAATTTTTAAGTACCCGGCTCTTCTTCATTTTATTTCCTCTCTGAGTGCAATTCCCATTTTGGATTACAGGCCATTTTAGCACGTTTCCTTGTGCAACATCCAAAGCTCCCAGGTAATCTTTTCCCCTCTAATACTATTTTTCCATTTATTATTTTTCATTACCCCACCTTATTAGATAATGGGAGTTGTAGGGCCTGGTTCACCTTGCCTGTGTTTTATCTTTCAAAAAAATAATTTTTATTATACTCCCTTAAAATGTAGGGCTTTTTACTTGTTAATTTAATATATTCATATTGAGTAGGTATTGTTAATTTAATCTAACATCATTTTTCCATTTGTTGTTTTCCATTATCTCATCTTAATTAGTTAACAGATGTTGTAGGGCTTGGTTAAACTTTGTGTTTGTTTCATCTCCCACACAATAATTTAACTTTTTATCTTTTTATTTGATTAAAATTTAACTTTTATCTTAATACAAAAAACAGTTTGTAATTTACCATGGTAGGTTAATTTCATCTAATTTGTTTGTATTTGCATTTGGTTTATATTAGACATAAGAGACCCATTTGAATTTATATATTATTAATTTGTTAATTTATCAATTAGGCACATAATTTATTTCACTTAGGAGAGTTGAAGAGCTTGAAAATCCAAACGTTTATATAGATTAACCAAGTTTTGAATTCTTCTGGTTTATATGAGTTTCAAAAGACTACAACTTGAATATGATCAATTATTTGATATTATGTTTACATATATTAACCAAGTTTTGATAAATGAAATATAATTAAGATCTAAGAATCTAGTAGTGTTTTGCTTTGCCTTGAAAAGAATTTTAAATGATTCAAATGCATCAAAACTATCAGAGCGAGCAAGATCTGTTAAACTGAATGATTTCCATCTCCATTTTTCATAATTGACGTGATTTTATACTGTGCCTAAATGAGGTTAATTATGTGTGCACTTAATTTTTGTGTTTTGTGTATCTTTTACTTCGTTTCTCTAATATGATGGAATCTTTGATGAATGGACAGTTTTAAAATTAAGCAATCAGTCCAGTGCATCACTGAATTATTGAATGGAAATATATTTCAAATATTTAACTTTTGATATTATGAAAGAGTGTTTGAATAATTGTTATATTGATTTTGTTCTGCTGCGAGATAAGCCATTCTAATATTCTAGAGCCACTTGGAATTTCTTTGCACAGTTTATTACTTAGTCAATATGCATTCTGTCAAGGATAATCACTGTTATATATCCAACTATTTTAGATGCGTGACATATGAAAATTTGCTGCGCCTATATTTTGCAGGATTGAAATAACAAAAGGCAGCTTAGATGTTAGCAAAAGGAAGGAAGGTTCCTGGCAGGGGAGAAGCAGTGCCATTGAGCCATGCTTTTGGTCCACATAAGGATGATATAATCATCACGCACAAACGTCTAACCCGCACAACCACCACAAAGACTCAACCCCACTCTCCACATGAGATGAGATGACAATTTCAAGTTTTAGTGGATTCTTTCGAGGACACGCTATTTTCAGAGACTCAACCCCCCTCTCTTAACCAAATAAGCTTTAACAGGGCCTAGTAAAGATATGTACTGACTTTATAAATTGCTAGGTGGTTTTGTTAAAAGAATAATGGTATTTAGATACTAAATTTGACAATTTTATATATTATTGTTGATGAATTTTAATTGCAACGAACAAATTTGATTTTGATGTGTACAAGTTTTATTTTTTATACTTTTTAATTAACAATATGAAATTGGTTTTGTATAGTGAAATGGTTACATGTGTTTTTTATATATTTAATTTAAGAATACAAAATTGGTTTTGTATATTGATATGGTTGCAGGGAGAAATTGTTATTTTATTACATGAATGTGGAAAAAAAATAATTAAAAGATTAGTATTGGATTAGAATAGGAATAAAATCGGGCAAGAAATTAAAAAATAGCATCGGATTTGCCTTGGATTAGCATAAGATGAATTTAGTATCGAATTAGTATCGGATGCAGTTATCAATTTAGTATCGGATTAGCATCAAATATATTTTGTATCGATTCAAAAATTTCGATACTAATCCGATACAAAATTAGAATCCGATTTACACCGGTAACAGTTTTCAATTCAGTATCGGATTAGTATCAGACATACTAAGTATTGCTTACTCTAATATTGCTTTGAGATTGTTTATGAATGGGTGGATTATCTGCAGAAATTGGAAGTACGATTTTAGTATGACGTGATTAAGTTTGAATTAAACATTCCCTTTCATACACAATTTAAAACACACGACAAAAACCAATTAAATAAAACAAAAAGTAAAGGGGAAGTTTAATTTTTGGCCAAAGGACTATTTCCCACCCATAATTTGAGGCGGGGACAAAGTCCCACCCTCCAAGTTTCAAAAGTCCAGTCTCCCACTCCTAGAAACATTTTTTATAATTTTTATACTCAAATGACTAAAATACCCTTTTAAAAAATAAATATTTATAATAAAATTATAAAATAATTTTTAAATATAAATAATTTTAACAAAATTTAAAAAATTTTTA
>JAJEJH010000948.1:38185-50358 GCA_026122585.1 Anacardium occidentale | reverse complement strand
TTTACATTTACGGTACAATTAGGTTATCATTTGGGTTTGCTTTAGTCAAGTTGGTTTGTTTAAGTTAAAAAAAAAAAAAAAAATTGGGATTGAATTTCCAGTAATGTTTATTCAGCTCTTATATTTTTTTCAAGTCTAATTCACTAAAATTTTTCATGTTTTAAAAACTTATTTTTTGAGTTTATTCTAATAACTTACAAAATTACTTTTATAATCGTTTAAAAAT
The DNA here is from genome assembly GCA_026122585.1 of Anacardium occidentale. Classification (NCBI taxonomy): domain Eukaryota; kingdom Viridiplantae; phylum Streptophyta; class Magnoliopsida; order Sapindales; family Anacardiaceae; genus Anacardium; species Anacardium occidentale. The sequence goes on along the minus strand of JAJEJH010000948.1, from coordinate 50,132 downwards.
TTAAAAACTTAATAAATATATTATTATTTATAATCTAGAAAAATTATGTATTTATTTGTAGATTTACGGAGCAGATACGAATTTGATACCTTTCTTATATATATATACATATCAGAAGCTCTCCACCATCCAATACTACCCTGACACGATGACATTGCAACTAATATGAAAAAGAAACTCAAGCATTATTTTTTTTATTTTATAATATTATGTTTATGTTCTTCGAATCTTTCTCCATTTTCGGTGCTATGCCTATAGCAAGTATCCAGTATTGAAAGAAAGTTAAACAAATAAGAACAATTCCTCTATGGTTGCCAACTTAGGAGTTTGAATTCATTTGAATTATTAAATTGTCAGATGTTGGATTGGAATTTTAATAAAAAAGCAAGCACAATTTTAATGTGAGAAGATACGGTTAGACTGAAACGAAGAGTCGAAGAAGTGAGAAGAAATTTTGGATTCTATTGACTTTGGACTTGAAGAAGTTCTGTTCAAATCCGAATTCAATAATTCAATGAAAAACTTCTTTAGTTTAGATCTATTTGAAACTCAATTTTTATTCAATTAGAAATTGAATTTTTTTGAACCAAATAATCAGACCTCCAATTTATCTAATCCAATTGATATACCTAAATATAATCCTCTATGTTATATATAGTATAAGCAGAAATTATTATATTAAAGGGAATGTTTTGTCAAATGCTATTACATTTATGTTAAGATTCAATTAGGGTTAAGTCTCTTTAATTTAATACATGTCAGAGTCCTTTATTGCCAATATCTAAATACAGAATATTAGTAGAAAACAGAAGAACTCCTATTTAACCTTTCTATACAACAAATTTTAATATTTTTTAATTTTCTAAAAGAGGCATATAGCAGTTTCCTCAAATTTTATTGTTACGTACTATTTTGATATATATCACCAAAGTGTTTTGACATGTGTACCTTCATACTGGAAATTGTAATTTTTCGTACTATTTAAAGTTCAAAATCCATCTTATATATATAATTTATATAAATATATTTTATAATTATATATATATATATATATATATGTATATATATATCTAGAAATTTCATTTATATTCTCCGTTTTATAGTTCTCTAGGATTAGTGCATCCATTAGTTAAGACTACCCAATTAAAAAAATAAGAAAGAATTCAGAGGGAAGAAGACTACCCAAGTACTATACTTGCTATATATGAGAAAACAGAGGGATATATATATATATATACAAAAAAATAAAAAAAAAAGGAACCAGAGAGATTATATTCAATGAACAACTTTATAATATACGATGTTTATGTTACTAATTCAATCTTTAAGAGATTGTTATCATTATTGTTGTTAGTATTATTATATTAAGTTTGTGTATGATTTGGGTGGCATATAAAGAAAGTTCGAATAATAAACAAAATAATGCTGAAATTAGAAAGTGATTAGATTTTTGAATGACATAAAGAGAGGGTCCGAGGGGCTCTGAGGGGGAGAGGATGATGGAGAAGACGGTGACAAAGTGGGTAAGACTAAGAAGAGAGTGGTGGTTTTTATTTAAATATTGAGTGGTGTTGGAAGAAGAGTGGATAGAAAGAGAGTGGTGTTTTGCATTCGACAGGAGCCAGAACAAAGAAAAGTAAAGGACCATCTTGTCCTCCCAACTTAAGAAAAGGAAAAGAGACGGTCTAATCGACTCTCAGCTTTTCGTCAATAAATAAGATCCTTATATTTCAAATACTAGGAAAACTAACCCCTTAAAGCTAACAATTATTAATTAAACTATAACTCTCAACAGGCAGAGATACCTATATAAAATATATTAGTTGTGTATTTACATACATCGTCTAAGTTTAGTTACGATAGAATATGTTGTATCCTATTTCAAAATACAATGTTTTAAAAAGAAAAAGAAGAGAAGAGTTAGGGGTTTTGGGTTCCTTGAGTGGGTAGGGAGCCTCCTCCCTCCATGTGATTTTGTCTTGTCCTCAAGTAGAAAACCATCTATATCAAATATCCTCGTTCTTCACTATAAGACATTAATACCCACCTTCACTACTTTTTTAACCCTTCCACTGGCCCCTTCGATATTGATGAAACTTCTCTTTAATCTATGGTGCCATGTCCTCACTACCAAATTATACTTCCATATGTATTCCTTTACTTAAATCCAAGGTCATTTTGCAGTACCAAAAAGTTACAACATTGGATGTTATTTCTTTGAAAAATGAGCAACCATGCATGCATTATAAATTATGATGATAAAAGAAGGTTTAATATATGGTTTCGTCGTATAAAATGTCATCATCTTCTTATAAAATTTGCACTACTGAGAATCTAATAAACGTAACATTTACTATATATGGAGGGTATTATTGTCTTGAAGGAAAATAAAAGTAGAATAAGCGCTCCTAGCTTTTCACATGTATACATATGTGGTCAATTCCATGAAAAATAATAAAGTTTCCTTTGGTATTTTAGGGTTAGATTTGTGTTTTATTTGTTTATTTGTCCGTATGACCCACGTGGCCCTATCGTCCATCACTCTTTTTTAACATACAACATAATGTCATGCCGGTCTCGATTGCTTTTCTTTTCAATCAATCATTCTAAATCCCAACAATACCCCTTATCTTCATTTTTAGTGCATAAATTAACACAAAAACGAAGTTCAATTTTTCTCTTGCTAATTATTTTTGTGGTAGCTATGAACACACTCAACATGATTGAAACAAGATTACGATGTCATATTAATGGTTCATATGACATGTCCAATTGATGGATGGAATGGATGGATGGATGATATTCAAGGGACATTCTCGTGAGCATGCATAGACTTACAGAGGTTTGCTGCATGCACATGCAGTTCACGTGGCTCTAACGTGCTGAGGTCGGCCTGGTCGTTACTTAACGCCTCCAAAACAAGAAATGGTTGATTGGTGAAAATTAATTGATTGTATATTTTACTTTGTATTATATACTTTCACATCCATGAATATAATATATGGTCACATCATATTTACTGATATATATATGTACAGGTATAACCATTTTTTGAATAATCTTATATTTTAAGCTAAAGAATAATTAGATAATATCTTTTAGATGGAGTAATCCAAATAATTATTGGTATTTTTCTTTGAGGTTAAACCCATTTTTTCATGCGGTAAATGCGTTGTGATGATGTTATTGAATCATATTCAAATCTTAGTATTGAGATTTAACAATAGTTTATAATGATTTAATTTTACCGAGACGATGAAACTTCTGTTTGTAAACTCAACAAAAAGAATATTATTTTAATAATATAAAATCAAATCAATACCAGGAACAAAGATATTTAAATCACAATGTTAATTCATCCATATGAACTGAATAGTATATAAAACCCAAGTGTAAATCATTTGAGACTTAGATTATAACTTGACAGACTATTCTCTTATAATCCAATCGCATCTGATTGCAACCGAAAGAGGGAAGATGATAGAGTGAAATTGACGAGATTGATTGGTGTTTTTATATTTCGAGTATTGGTTATGGAAAAGATCATGACTTCTATTTATTATTGCAATATATATCAAATATCGCAATATAATTTTCTCTTAAAAAAATGAAAAACATGCACAAAGAAAAAGAAAAATTGTACTAACGAACAGAACTTCAATTTACAATGTTATTAATTGGCCAAAAGACTAAAAATCCATTTATTCACCTTTCATTTATTTTTGTTAATAAAAATTATTTAGTTTTATTGGAAATTATTAGTTTATCATTTTAATGGAATTACAAAATTTTTCTGAATATTTAATACAAATGTCAATCATTAATTTGTCTTTATCTTTATTGAAATTACAAGGACAACCATGCCATCAAAGTTACACTCTCTTCCTCATCCCAAAATCAACTGGCAATTTTACCACCAGAACCACACAAAATTTTGTGAAACTTAAGTCCTTGACTTCCAGTGCTGTGAAGTAATGTAAAATGAAGATGCCTAGGGCATTGTAGTAAACAACATAAACGAAGTCGCTCACGCGACTACTTATGGCGGCTTTGCTAAGAGTTATCATCACTACCTCACCGAATTCAACATGTACCATTATCGTGAAGGCATTGAATTAAAGTAGGAAAAGGCAGGGGCTTTAGGATAAGTGAAGCTAAGAACGACTCTGGACACCAAAATGTGGCCGCACAACGTCAATGGGAACAAATCGAAACTGAATTTTGGGTGGAGATATTTGAGTGTTTGCGTGTAAAACATGTGTGATAAAAATTTTGGGGGGAAATGGAAAATGATTAAATGGATGCTTTCATGGCGATTTTTCACGATTTCTATTGTTTTTGGATTACGTTACTGCTTTCTTCTTTTTTAAATACCACGAGTAGGGGTTGAGGAAAAGGGTGTAATTTTGATGGTAAGGGATTTTGGACTACACTCAATGTTGAGAACTCTTAAGTTACAAAAAGTTTTATGTGGTTTAGTGGTGAGATTACTTGTTAATTTTGATGGTGAAAATGTCATCTGGTTTTGGATGAACAAAAAGCGTAATTTTAATCGTAAATTTTATTTTTGTAATTTGATAAAAATAGAAACAAATTAAAACTGTTTCATAACTTAATTAAAATTAACCAATTTATAATTAATAAGGAGAAACCAATTGACTTATATTAACAGAAGTAAATGATAAGTGAACAAATAAATTTAATATACATAGTCAAATAAGTTTATTATACTTAATAAAAACATGAATGCATTTAATTATCAACATAATCCAATCTACTTATTTTTGAGTAATTTGCTTATAAACATTTAATCAGATAAAATCTCTCAATAACCAATTGTACTTATTTAATACCTGGTAAAATCATGAACGCACTTAATTATCAACATAGATCCAAGGTTTCTAATTAATTTGCTTGTGAACTTTTAACCAAATAAAACCTTACAATCAACTGTATAAAGTATTGTGCAAATGGAACAAATTAAGAAAATCCATCTCGACTTCAATTTCAAGAATTTAAAAAAAAAAAACACTCGACTCATAGAAAAAGGCATCATCGTCCATGTAATATGTTATTAATATTAACTAGTTTATTAATTTAAATTATTAGCTAGACGTACAAAAGTTCTAAGGAGTTTTGTTATAATGTATAATTTTATGAATTTATTGAATTTTTTAATTTAGCCTAGTGGTCGAAAAGATGGTTCCTATTTTCGGAAAACAACTCACCAACTTGTTCGATTCTAGAACCCATTTCCTCAAAATCAAGACTCGAGGCTCTCGAACTGGCTTTGTGAATTGGAGTCTGATTCTGAAACTCCACTCAAACCTTACAACCTTTTAAAAATGGAAAACAAATAAAAGTTTGTCAATCTTGTTAACCTTTCGGATACATGTAATATAAATTCTTAAGAGAATGACCTTTTTTTTTTTTTAAATGGAAGCAGCTAATTACGATCATGTATTAAGGAAATAATTTGAGTGTATAAGAAACATATATAAGAATGAATTTTAAGTGCATTAATTTCATTTGTTTGTTGGGTGCATGCATGATTGAACAGATTAACTTGAGAATAAGTGCAGCCAACTGATATATATAAAAAATTTGGCAGTATCTATATCTGTTTGATTATCTAATTAGACTCGATGATTCTAAAACAAGTATGAAATTCATAAAGGAAAGATTTCATCTTTCTGGACTTCATTAGATGGTATAGTTTTGTTTCAGAAGCAGCACATGTTAGCCTTTTACCCTTTGGCTCCATGGATGTTTACATTCATTCTTTCTGCAACTTAATTTTTTCTGAAATAGATAATTTCTCTTTCATTTTGAAGCAAAAAAATTGTTTCGGATATGGTAGAGTATGAAATTAATCATTCGACAATTTGAAAAGTAGATGTGCTATAAGAAATTTATTATGAAGTTGAAGATTGGTTACTTACGCTAGAGGGTCAGAAACCATAACTATTCTAGCTTTTCTCTGTTAGAAAATGACTTGACAATAAGGAAGTGGAGCCAAATTGAATTGTTGCGGTAAAACTTTAAGCCAAAATTGTCACTAAAGATTGTTCCCATCCATTTGCCCGATTTAGTCCTAAAAGCCAATAATTGTTTCCCCACCATGAATTCCAATAATGTTTTATTACACATAAAGCGACCTATGAATACAACAAATAAAAGGCCCTAACAAAATATATATATATATATATATAGGAAGTTAATCGATCAATTTCATCGACATGAATCCATCCACAACAAAAGCCACCTGAAAATGTTTTCGTGTTTCTCGCTTTGTCTTTGAGACAATTAATTTAACCACAACACAAAACACATTAATTGAGCTTGACTTTGTTACCCACTTGGTTAGACATTGCTTGTATAATCATATCTGATAATATAGTTATAAACCTATTGGTTGGAGTTAGAGCTAAGAATGGATCCTATTTGAGTTTGGATTAAATCAACATCTCAATTCGAATGATTCAATTTTAATTTGATGATTCATTTTAAAATTAGTTTGTTTGTCTATTTGATGATATTATTTATCTTATCAACAATATTATTCACCTTATCAGTAATTATTTAGTGATATTACACACTAATTGCAAATAAATTCAAATTTTGAGTTCAAACCAACCTCAAGTTTAACTTGACTCGCATCAAAATATCTTCTCTATGTGGAGCAACATGCCATCAATATCACAGCAGTGCAACCAAAGTTTCAAACGTATAATATACATTAGATCATGGATACCTTTCAGAAATATGATCTATAGGAAATTCTGTCTCTACCAACAATTTCTCTCCCAATGCAAGGTGAAACGTTAAAATATACATGAAAGTCCGGTTATTGTCCTTGTATTATTTATTTCCACATTGGGCGTAGAATACCATGTCAAGCTTGTGATGTCAATCCGATGCGTATTCAAACCTAATATATTTAACCGAAATTCAATCTTAAAGAAAAATTACAAATTAATTTGGAAATCATGTTGAAGTTATATATGTATAGACTTATACGGTAAAATTATAATTCTTCTAAACCCTTGATATAGAAAGCATGTTAGCATGATAAGCAAGCTTTTAGTAGAATCAAGACACTTGATGATTTTCTATCTGAGTGGAGCTATAGTGTTAATGAAAAATTATGGTATCACAGCTAAATTATTTCCTTTTGGACCCCAGAAAAAAGAAGAGATGAAGCACAAACTAATTAATAATAAAAAGCTAGGAAAGTGGCATAATGGAAGATGCATACAAGAACATATTTTATAATTCGTATTATATCCTAAAATGGAAACAAAACTAGTGTTATTGGTAGCACACAGCGATTCCATGATACTAAACTGGAAACAAATCCCTCTTAATTAATTGGTTAAAATCTCAGACTTAACCCCACCAAAATGGGATAATAATAAATATAAATTTATAACTAATGCCACGTAAGTGGAAGAATTAATAGATTTCGTTCAGCACTTGAGTGAATCTCATGTCACTTCATGCTTCCTTACCAAATACTACATTATAATTATCAGGGAACACCTCCAATTCTTTTATGCCTTTAGAACAAGAAAGTCCAAGAGTCTAAAACCAAATAAACATGGACAATCTTAGACTGATATGTTAAGATTTGAAGTTTTCATATAGGATAACAATACTTGGAAGTATAAAGCTATATATTTTTCAATTAAAGAGATCTAATTTTTTTTCAATTGATAGGATTGGATTTTGAAATTTTCTATTTGAAATAATCAAACTTTCAACTAAACTTTCATTATTATTTTTTTATTAAATATATCAAACTAATCACTTTTCGAAAGAAAACAAGATAAGTAATCCTATTTGTAATTGCTCAATATCTTTAATAAAAAATATTAATAGTTCCCTTCTATATAAAAACTTGAAAGTTTAAATATTTTAATAGAAAAAGATAAAAATTCAGTCCCTTAAAAAAAAATGCAATCTTTATTTGTAAAATAAGTGATAGTTCATCTAATAGCCCACCCCGAAGGTCCTACCATTCAGGGGTAAAGGGCTACACAAACTCATATTCATTTAGATAAAACAGTAAATAAATACACAACCAATCAAAAATTATTGAAATGCCCTCAATTATAGATTATCATATAAATAATCACAAAAACCATCTCAAGTGTCATTAAATATCCAAAATAAGAATATCAAAAAAGTTAAATAAAAATATCAAACATAACATAAACAAAGTCAATCTATGAATCCTTTATCTCATGTTGCTCACCCTCTGAATCGTTGCCTTGTTGTCATCACCCAGTTAAGGTTCACCTGAAAAAGTAGAGAAAGAGGGTAAGTATAAAGATGACAATTCAACCTATAAAATCAGATCTTCAACTAGTCTCTCCCTGAACAGGGACAATGATAGATGTATCTTTAACTAATCCTCTCCCTAAAATATTGAATCACCCTTATAAGTTTTGAATTACTAAAAGTATACTCTTGACACCTAATACATATTCCATTATTTTAACAATAAAGATAGGGAGGAAAAAGTGGATAAATTTTTTCCATAAGGATAGGGAGGGGAAAGGGTCTCTATATAAATGACAAGACAAGAACAAGAAAAGTTTCCCCTATAGAAGACAAGGAGAGGGATGAAGGCATTCAATCGTTACTTGGCTGTTGTCATATTTAGGTGAGTGATCTAACACTTAGTACGTAGGAAAACACTTACAATAACCATCAAACAAATTCCTTTTCACTAAAGTTCATCTTTATTCCCATGGTCTCTCAATCAGTTGTCTTTTAGAGTTTGTCCCCAATTCAATTGGCCTAGGATACTACCATGTACATTATCAATCTACTCTAATCAAAACACCATCTGCTCTACTTTAGCGTGGTCATGGTTGATCATGCTTATTCCCATCAAATTTACATACCAATTATGAATTAATCAATTCTCACACCCAAAACACTTCATAAACACAAGCTTATTCTATCCATAATACCAAATCAGCTATTTAATCATTTCCACATCTCAAAATCATATACACATATACATATCTCATACTCATCAATCATACATGCATAATCAATATCATCATCACCTCAAAATCATCAAACATGCAGAGAAACATCACAAGCATGCTGGAATCAAACTCATACTCATGCATAACAAACACATCACGCAAAAGAAGAGAGGGAAAGGGGTAAGAAACACCTACCTCTAGCCATAGCAAGCAATCTCTCTCTCTCAAAGCAAATCTCACTCTCTAGCTTTGATTGGAAGGTCCTGGATGCTGATCTTTTCTTCTAAGGTTGCTGGTCTTTGAAAATCAAAGGAAAACTTTGGGTGAAAATGGCTAGAAATGAGATAAGCTCAACTTAAAACTAAGACGACTAAATCTGATCGGATGCACAGGCGTACACCTCAACATGCATAGTCGTGCATGGCTGAAAAATTATACTAATGTCATTTTCTCGTGTTTGCATATAAATCATCTCAACAGAACCCATGTAATAGCCACTAACTCTGGAAAAATATCTATTTCACCCATGAACTCTCTCACAACTTTAATATTCTCATCAATTCTCATTCTAACCCCAGATTAGTAGTTTAAAAGACATTTTTAACCTTAGAATGTTATAATTTATCTCTAGGCTATCTAAGTCTTCATAGTCTTATTGTGTTAATCAATCAACAAATTCTCTGTCTTGGCTCATCCCTCAATAAACCCTAATCAATTGACTATTTATGAGTCGTATCATGTCCCAAGCTAATCAATTAACTCTTAATCTTGGCTTATTTCTTAATAGATACCAATCAACAAACTATCTCTAAATCCTAGTGTAGCATTTCAGGATTAGAAACACCTTTTTAGGCTAGAATTTAGGGTTAGATGTGAGAAATAGTGATAGATTTGAAATTAGAAGAGTTTAGGGATGAGATAATAAGTTTTCAAAGCTAGTGTGGCCTGTACATGATTCTCCTTAAGAGGTTTCTTTCATGCGAATCTTGGAAAATGAAGTTTATTCATTTTTCCTTATGTACGACCGTGCATCTTATGGTGCACTCTCATGCATGCTTGTAGGAGGAGAGAGGTAGTGGCTTTTAAACATTTCTCACCCATCCTTATCTATTTTTATCCAAGGTTTCCTTTCATTTCTAGAGAATCTCAATCTTTAGGGTGATTATCGATGGCTAGAAATTCCAAATCTAGCAAAAGAGTATAAGATGTAGTAGAGAGAGATTAGAACAGCTATGGCAAGAGGTAAGTACTTCCTTGCCTCTTTCTTAAGCTTCCCAACATGAGTTTGATGATTCATGAGGTATGTTTGTGTTTCCAGCATGCTTTGTGATTTGTATGTTTTAATTATGTGTTGCCATGATGAAAAGAGGAGGCATATGATGATAAGTCCTTCCCATGGATATGTTTGGTGTGTATGTGTATGCTTATGTGTTTAAATTGTTGTTTTGGATGCTTGATGATAATGTTGTGTGTTGATGAAATTGGTAAGTGTTTATGTGTTGTTTGAAGTGTTGGAAGTAAATGGAATTGACTGATTATAGATTGATTGAGTTTTGGACGAGATTATGTAAGTTTCAGGCACAGTCTGTCGAAACAGAGCAGGACGCACGCTCGTACGCCCTTACAATTGTAAGGTCACGCCCATGTACATGAGTTATACACGACTGAGAATTAAGAAGGCACGACCATGTGCCTGAGGGTCACGGTCATGTTCTTGCATTAAAAGAGAAATAGAACAGGTTTTCCAGAAGCTAGCACGATCAGACTGTACGGTTGGCACACAGCCTTGGCATCAACATGCATGACCGTGTGTCCAGGCCTACATACTTGTGCTTAAGCATAAATTGAGAAAATGAACTAAAATGAAGCATTAAGCATAAGAAACCCATTCTAACAACAGTAAAGCAATATAAGAAGATGAAATAAGATAGAATGATGCATCATAAGAATATCATAGCATGGCATGCCAAGTATTTTCAGAAAAGGGATCAAAGGATCTATATGTATTAGTTTTTCAGTATTCAGAGCTCGCTATCCAAGTTAGTTATTAAGGGTGAACTTGAAGGGGTATCTGTGAGATTTCAGCTTTCTGACTGTGGTTAGATTGGTTTATTTTCAGCTTACTAGTCTAAGGACGAGTATGTTATACATTTCAGCTTATTGGCATTTCGCTAGTCTATTCAACACATATGACCAAGATGTCGAATCCTTGTGTTCTTTAATTTGATCAGCACAGTAGGCATCTTCAGATACATAGAGTTTCAGATACACTTTTACTCAGCATATTCAGTATAGCATGTTTCAGCATGACTTTGTACCATGACATCCATTTCATAGCATGAATTACTATTTCAATCTAGAAAATAAGAAACAAACTAAATTCAGAGTAAAAATAATGGAAAACATAAACAATTAAGGTATATATTCAGCTTAGTTTCTTGTTTGGGTTGGGGGAAGTAGGAAATGCTTACTGGGTGATTTTATCACTCACTTTTTTCCTTTCTTTCTTTCTTGTAGGTGAGTCAACTGATGTTGGTGAGGCTCGGGTGGACCATGGTTGATAGGAAGAGGCTCCAGTTTGTTTCAGATGGCCTAGTGGGGTGGTTTTATACAAATGTTTGTATTTTGATATTATATATATATATATATATATATAAGTTTTTTTTTCCGCCCACCATTGTGTTATAAAATGTTTTCAGCTTCCGCATGCATGTGTTTTAATGTTAGTAGCAGTTTTCCATAGGATTCCTACTGTGTATATCAATTGTCTAGTATATTATTATTATTAAGTAAATAAATAAGCACAGAAATCAATAACAATGGTATATACAGCAGCGGGTCCTACATCTAACATATCCTAAGCCAATTTATAGACCCACAATATTGCCTTACTCATTGGAAGACTCCAATCAACATCCTATCTCATTACCTTATTTGTAGGTATC
>JAJEJH010000948.1:0-38170 GCA_026122585.1 Anacardium occidentale | reverse complement strand
ATATACAATGAGCCCATCTGGCTTTTCATATATATGTATATTGTTTCTGTACAACATTCTTTACATCTGAAAATGTAAAACATACTTACAAGACCTCACAGGTCCAAAACTGAAAAGAAATACATCAACAAGTGTGTATGGGGTCCCCTCTCGCCAGCCTCAGTCCACCCGCTCCTCGCCAGCAGCAAAACCTGAAAAGGAAGGAAGAAGGAAAGGGATGAGTGATGAAAATCACTCAGTAAGCATTTCCTACTCCCCTCGACCCAAGTAAGCACAAACAAGGGCACACATATCTGATCGGCCCTAAACATACATCTACACGCTTGCTGGTGCTGATTCTGATTGCTGTACTGTTGATTCTTATTATTAATTCGTTATTGAAATGAATGACATGTCATGATACTGAAATCTGGGTATTTACTGATGATGCATGTATCTGGAAAACTATATGTACCCAAAGGTACCTGCTGTGCTGATCAGGCTGATGAACACAGGGATTCGGCATCCTGGCCAAATGGGCTGAAAACTCTAGCTACTGGCTAGAAAACTGAAATCTGATCTGTTGATATACTGCTGAGCTGACTGACTGGTGTCAGAAAGCTGGGTCCCACAGATGCCCCCTCGAGTTCACCCCAAAACTGAAACCCATACATTGGGTTCTAACTGCTGAAATCTACTGAATTCGGATCCATGGATCCTCATTCAGGCTACATGCTGTGCTATGCATGCTTATGCATCTGTTCTTAGCTGAAATCTGGATTATCTGATGATTATTAGGCCTTGGATGGGTTACCAAACTTTTAACAATTCATTTCTGCCTTTTTCTGGAAAAATCTGGAAGGCACACGACCGTGCAAGGAAGGCACACGGCCGTGCTGGGCAAGGGCACACGGGCGTGTGGCCCAGCACACGGGCGTGTGCCCCAGCACACGGGCGTGTGCCCCAGCACACGGGACCGTGTGCTGGCCGTGCGTCTGGGCGTGTGTGCTTCTGGAATTTCTGGGTCATTTCAAGCAAAGATGGGACACACGGCCGTGTCCCTCAGGACACACGGTCGTGTCCCTGCGTTTCCTGCCCGTGTGCACTTCGTGCACACGGTCGTGTCCTTACAGGAACAAAGGCACACGGGCGTGCTCTTGCGGACACACGGTCGTGCGCTTTGTCTTGCTCAGACATGGCACGTCTGAATTCGCTGGAAACCACTCAATTTCCCAACCAATCTGCAATTAATCAAACATACACATCCAAGGCACTTCAATAAACACATATACATCATCAATTTCATCTGTCATCCCAAACTACGAATTCCACCATGGCAAATGCAAGCTTTCTCTCACAACACCCACCCACAAACAAGCAACACGTTATTGGGTGGAAAATAAGCATATCAAGCATCATATTCATCACATATAATCAGTCAAGATATTGGAAATGCACACATACATCTCTAATATCATCCGACAATCATCAAACAAGCTGGGGAATACGCGGAAGAAGTAAGAAACACTTACCTCTTGACATGACTACTGGGGATTCTAATCCAAGCTATTCTCTCTTATCTCTGGCTGGATTGGGAGCTACTGGAAGCTGAATCTCGCGCCTAGGGCTGTGAACTGCTGAACAAAGAAGAGAGATGGCTGAAACAGGTGAGAAATGCAATAACTCTCATCTCTCTCTCTTTTCTACCCACCTGCACGGGCGTGCAGGGAAAAGTGCACGGGAGTGCACCAGGGAAAATGAAGGAAATTCATTTCCCGCGCTTCGCATGATTAAAACCTCCCTAAAGGCATCATACGAAGGTCATACAGCTCAGGAAAACTACTATCTCACCTCTGAACTCTTCTAAGCCCCCAATCTATCACTGAATTCTAGTTCTAACCCCAAAACTCTACCCCTAAGGGTTTTCTAAAATCTGGGATGCTACAGGTATCTAACCCCACATGTGTTTTACGGGATTTATTAATCACTAATTGTCACCCAATCGTCCCGACAATAGTTCTAGTCATTTCATAGGTATCATATCTTAACTTTTTCACCTAGAATACTGCATCTAAATCTCGTGTGCTCTTTTATTCTCACTCTTAGGCACATCTTTATATTTTATCGTACCCTAATTGTTCCTTAAATTTCGAAAGAAACAAAGTTGTGCATGGTTGTTTAATAATCATGAACATGTGTGTATTAATCTTTTTATGCATAATCATGCATTCGACCTTGCACGGACATGCATTACTTCAAAGCGTGAACATTCATTACCATGTCTTCTTGGTTGTTCATGCATTCATTGATGTACGATCGACGAAATTGTTTGTGTAATACTATTTATCTTACCAACAATACTATTCACCTCCTTAGTAATTCCCCAATGGTATTATGCACTAGCTCAAACAAATTCAAGCTAGATATTATAGCCTCAATTTGAGTTCAAGTTGACTTCAAATTTAACTTAACTCAATTAAATCCTCTGCTAAAAGGAGCAATATGCCATCAATATCAGTTAGTACGACAAAAATTTCAAGCGTACAATGTACATTAGATCATGGATACCCTTCAAATATATGATTTATAAGAAATTTTGTCTCTATCGATAGATTCTATCCCACTATAAAGGAGAAAACATTAAAATGTACAAGTTCGGTTATTGTCTTTGTATTATTTGTTTCCACATGGGGCGTAGATTACTATATCAGGCTTGTGATATTAATCTAATGCATATTTGAACCTAAAATACAATCAAAATGCAATCTTAAAGAAAAATTCAAAAATTAATTCGGAAATCATGTTGCAGTTATTCATGTATAGACTTATGCAGTTAAATTATAAATATTCTAAACCCTTGATATAGAAAGTATGTGAGCATGATAAGCAAGCTTTTAATAAAATCGAGACATCCAATGATTTTCTATCTGGGTGGAGCATAGTGTTAATAAAAATTATGTTATCATAGTTAAGATGTTTCCTTGTGGACCCTAGAAAAAAAAAAGATTAAGCATAAACTAATTAATAATTATAAAGTTAAGTAAGTGGCATAATGGAAGATCCATACAATTAAGAACTTATTTTATAATTTTATTCATAGCCTAAAATGGAAACAAGACTAGTGTTATTGGTAACACAGTGATTCCCTGATGCTAAACTTGGAAGGGATCTTAATTAATTAAACTCTCAGACTTAATCCCCCAAAATGGAGTAATAAATATAAATTTATAGCTAGTGCTAGCTTAGTGGAACACTTAAATGGATCTCACGTCACTTCATGTTTCCTTACCAAATACTAATTATAATTATAAGAGGACGCCCAAATTCCAGTTCTTTTGTCTTTGAAAACAAGAACGTCCAAGAGTCAGTAAACCAAGTAAAGATGAACCATCTTGGACTGATATGATTTGAAGTTTTCATACATGGATAACAGTACTTGAAAATATAAAACTATTACATTTAATCCATTAAAATGATTAACCTTTATCCTTTTTAGTGAAGGGATTGAATTTTGAAATTATTATTAAAATAATCAAACTCTCAAATTTTCTTATTAAAAAAACCAAATTTTAAATATTTTTATTAAATGTATCAAACTAATCATTTTACTTTTAAAATAAAATAAAATATACAATTCTAATTGCATTTGCTCAACACCTTCATAAAAAGCATTAATGGTTTGATTTCTTCTATAAAAAAATATAAAATTTCAATATTTTAATAGAAAAATTTAAGAATTTAGTCCTTGGAAAAAATAAAGTTCAATTTCTTTATTTAAAAAAAAAAAAGTGATAGGTTGATAACTTAAAATTCTTTCCTTTTTATATAATCTCTCAGATTATTAACCAATCACCCAATAAACCAAACTAAATACTAAAAGCTCTGACAATGAAAAGATACATTTTAAAACTGAGACAAATGTGTTCTTGGGTGGCCAATTTCTTATCTCTAGCTTCTTTTATTAGATTAAATTACATTTTCCCACTTTAATGGTGACTTAAAAACACTTTTCTACCCTAAAGGACATAAATAATGTATTCCATCTGAACAAAAAACTCTAATATTGAAAAAAAAAAAAAAGGATATATTATTAGAACATAGAATTATCATTTCATTTATACTATTTCAATTTTAAAAATTATCATATACTCTAAGTTAACAAAAATTAGATAGAGGTATTAATGACATATAATCGTGTTTGAAGGGCAAAATTAATTTTTGAAATTTGTAAGGCAATTAATGAAATTTTCAAAGGGTTTTTAAAATTTCAAAAAAAATTCACAGCGTTTTGAAAGTTGATGAAATTGTAATATGTCTCTCAATAATTTAAAATATAATAATTGCATTTTAGTAGAATTAAACAAAATGTAAAAAATCAGAGATGTAAAATTATATTTCAAATCATAGGGATTGTGATAATATTTTTAAAATATATAAGTAAATATGATAATTTTTTAAACAATAAAGGAAAATATCCATTTATTCCTCAAAAGTATTAAAAATGAATATCTACAGCCCTAAAATATTGTTCATAGATCAATTTAGAAGTAGTGTCATTGTAATACTTTAAACCTTTGGGACTAATAATGGTAAGGTCATCGAGGTGCTAAAAAAGCAACAATGACATTAGGATATACAAATAATTTTAGAGACTAATTTGTAAGTTTATAAACTTTTAAGAGAAACTATTTTTTAAACATTTGGGTTTGATCAATAGAACTTTTTTTTTATATATTTTTTAAACTTTATGGATGGTGAAATTACTATTTTGCCCTTAAATTGTTAGTTTTTTTTTTTTTCCCTAAAATAGAGTTTGCTTATAGGCCCAAAAAAAATTATCAATGTCATGTAGAGGTGAAAAAGGGTTTTAGGTCAAACTTTGGGTGGGACAATGTGATTTACTCTTTTTATTATAAAATGTAAACTACTAACACTTTTAATAGCGCTAGACTACACAAAATATCTTCCTTTATAGTTTTCATCACTACTGAGATTATACATAAAAATAAGGCCAAAGCACTAATTCCCACCCATAGTTTGAGGCGGGAACAACGTCCCACCCTCCAAGTTTCAAAAGTCCATCTCTCACCCCTGAAAACAATTTAATATTAAATAAAATAGAAAACAGTAACACTTTAGGGATATTGTCGTCATTTTAGGATTAAAATTTTATAAAAAATAAATAATTTTATTAAAATATAGAATTTAAAAATTAAAATATATATTAAAAAATTTTTAAAAATTTGAACAGCCACCACTGCCAGTGTGTCACGCCGGTGGCCGCTTCCAATCACCTTGGTTTCAAGGGAGTATCAGATCTGGCCTCCCCTTGTTCGGGTGGAGGTGACCAAATCGTCAGCTTTCAAATTCCTATGTAGGTGGCAAGATCTGGGCCACCTTGCCAGAAGAAGTTTCCTCAGAAACGACCAGAAAGTGTGTCGATATTGGTCTCAACGGCCATTTTCGGCCTTGGTCTCAAATTTTTAATATATTTTTTTAATTTTTAAAAATTTCAAAATATTTTTTAAAATTATTTATATTTGCAAAATTATTTTATAATTTTATTATAAATATTTATGTTTTAAAAAAGGTATTTTAGTCATTTGAGTATAAAAATTATAAAAAATATTTTCATGGGTGGGAGATTGGACTTTTCAAACTTGGAGGGTGGGACTTTGTTCCCGCTTCAAACTATGGGTGAGAAATAGTCCATGGGCCTAAAAAAAACATGTCAAAAATGTTGGGTCTGCCTGTGGCATGATTTGGAGCCCTTGTTTTTAGCATCGTTTATAGAAAGATGACTCACATAATTATAGGTTTTATTAGGCTAAGGCCTAAAACAAACAAATTAATAGTTTAGAGAACTTTGGCCCAACAGCTCCCCTCTCCCACCCAATAGTTATGTAGTCGCTGCGTTGACAACCCAATGACTTGATACTTTTTTGCTTTATTTCTCTTTTTTTTTTTTTCAGTTTTTTGAATTTACTATGAACATCCCCTTCAATATTTATAGTTTCACACAACAATTCATCCATCACTCTCCTAAACTTTCTCAATCTCAATCTCAATCCTTCTATATCAATTTTAAAATTCTAAACTTTTTTGATGAATTCTCAATTTTTCAAATTTGTTTGTTTTTATTTCTTTTTAATATTTTATCAATTATTATATTTATTTCATTTATATCAAAATCAACCATATAAGAACATTTTGATCATGTTGAATAAAATATAAGTGGTAAATTGATTTGACAAATACTGTGCAGACGTGGTGGTTCATCTTTAATATGTGCAAGTTTTGATCCCACTTACTAAAATAGTCTTCCATACCAAACCAAAGCCACTCAACTCTTAATCAGTCATACTTTCCTCTGTTTTTTTTAATCTACTACTATATTTGAATTTCTCAAATCAAAACATTTTTGTAAATAATATATGAGAGGCTTAGTTTGACTCTTACTAATTCTTGCAAGTTCTCTCTTATAGTGTTGAGCATTTTTTTCCAATTTGAGTCTACAAAAGCAAATTTATATTAAGGCCAAAAGACATGTTTCCACCCATAGTTTGGTCCCAAGACAAATTCTGACCCACCAAGTTTATAAAATATGAAATTTCATCTCGTTTATTATTAAATTTAATGGTCAATAGTAAAATTTTAATCGTCAAGGAGCAATTTTGTTATTTTAGAGTTAAAATTTATAAAATTATAAAATAATATTTAAATATATTAAAAATTATAAAAAAAATTTAGAAATTTTATAAAATTTTAAAATATATTTAAATTTTAAAAAATAAAAAACCAACCACCGTCGCCTCTGTAGAATTAGGAGGCCAGATCTGGCCTCCCATGAAATTAGGTGATCAGAACGGTCATCTGGTGCTATTGGCGGTGACCACTGCCGTTGGTACGGTAACGGTGGCTAGTTTTTTAATTTTTTTAAATTTAAGTATATTTTTAAAATTTTATAAATTTTTTTATAATTTTAATATATTTAAATATTATTTTATAATTTTTTATAAATTTTAATTTTTTAGTAAGAATATTCTTGTTATTTCACTAAATGGATTAATGAAATTAGATAAAAATTGGATGAAAGGGAGAGAGTTTAGGTTTTTAAATGTTAGAGGGTGGGAATTGTCTTGAGAACAAGTCCTTTGGCCTCATTTAATTGTTTGGCCACCTTTTCTATTTAAAACATAATGAATTCTTTAAATTTGTATCCGTCATCATCTCTTCATTTTGAGAAGTTCCAAAATAGTCCCTTTTTTTTTTTTCCTTTCAGTGATTTCTTGATAATATACATAAATTCTATCAACTTTAAGTTGAGCTTAATCTGTCTTCTTTTCAGCGTCACTACATACTTAAAAGGGATATACAAACCTATGTGACTCTAATGTTACACACAACATGCTGAAAAGTTGATCCTAATCACATGAATTCAGTGCAGGACAAGTGGGTACTTCAAATATTCCGATTTCTTCAGCAATCAAAGAGACACTAAATAGAACAAAATATAAAGAATAGTAGGACGAACGTACAAGAACTGAGAATAAGGTTCTTATTTCAGTCGAGCACAGATGCCATGATTAAATGCCCATGCAGAAAAAAAACTTTATAATACATGGATCATCTTTGAGGTAGAAGCAATTTGAAAACTGAAGGTCCATGGATGAACTTTGACCACATGCTATGTCTTTTAATTACAGAATGTCATGATCTTCATTTAAATTTTATTTAAAATTTTTCTTATTTTCCATATACACACACACACACACACATATTCAGGTACATTCATTAATTTGGTTGTGAAGTATTGATATATTTTTATTGGAAACCCATTTGGCATACTGAGCTAATCTCAAACATCGTAGGTTTAGATAAGGATGAAGCATTATTAATCCTTATACACACAATTTCTAAGAAAATTTTGTCATAATCATAATCAAGCTCTCTAAAACCATGTCATAATAGTTGTTGCTAACAGCATCATTGTTAGTGCACGAAGATTTCTAGCGCTATTCCTTGCTGGAGGAGCTCCTGTATCACATAAAATAATGTATAAACATGATCACCAATTTTAAATTTTATAAACTACTAAATATTTACCAATTTCACCTGGGGATCCCGACTTAATTGGAGGAGGTGGTGGTGGTGTGAGCCCCAACGCTAGCTCACTACAATCTAGTCCAAGCGCGCCTGGAAAAATATATCAAGCCCATAGAATTACAAAATCTCAACTATTTTATAAATGAAAAAAGCTCCAATACCATTCCAACAGTTAATGTTATCTTTACCAGCAGATGAATACAAAACCCCAAGGTACGAAGGGGGAAAGTGACTTACAGTCGTCAAAACAAGCCCAGGCTGTGTTGTTGAACAAGTTACTGGCTCCCTGGGAGCACTGGCATGTGTATCCAGTTCCATTGGCAACACAAGTTCCTTTCCCACACCATACAATGGCACAAACTGTCCAACAAAATTATATTATTTTAATTACAACCTTAAATCTTAATAGTAAAACTATATTTAATTAATAATATTTTGGTATACAACGTAGCAACTCTGCATGGTATTAAACAGTACAACACCATGGTTGCTGACAAAACTGCATAGTATTAAATAATGTCAAGTCTAAAAATGATACGTACTCCAAATATAACATAATATAAAAATAATAATATGGTATTTTATTAAACATTATACAATATTTAGCATAACGTTATATAATGGAGCACAATTTTAACATTTAATCACGTACTGTTTAATTGAGGTAGGGATGGAGGTGGTGAAGATGCATTGTTACATTGAAGGTCTACCGAACCTGAAAATAATAATTCATCAGTTATAATTATTTTGAAACTTAATTCTTATTCACATTATAATAGTTGAAACGAATAAAATTGTTTCACAATGCCCAGAAGAAATAGCTTCGGTGGCAACTTGATTGGACACTTGTCATAAGCAGAAGTGTTAAGTAAAGATTCAAGTTAAACCAAACAGTCGAAAAGCGAAATGTTACAGGGACTCTGGACAGGACCGAATTTCCCATCATAACCCAAAGTTATTTTTACCTTCTAAGTTAAGCTTGAAAAGAATGAAAACTAATAATTTGAAAGAAAGAAATGTTATATTCCGCCTCAAATTCTTTACGATTCTAACATGTCTTGTATTATGAAATTCCCCGAATAATTTTAGGAATAACATGTCCGATTAATTATAGAAATAGTTTGAAAAATCCCCTTTCCTCAAATTTTTTCTTCATTTTCTCTTTCTTGCCTTCCTTTCTCTTTTTTTATCCCCCCTCCATCTTTCATTATCTTTTTCCACTTCCATTCCTTCTTCCAGTTGCCTCTACTTCCCCAAACCCTCTAAATCTCAAATTCATTCACCAATAGCCTTTTCTTCACTTTTTCATTTTTTTTAAACATAGCAAACACAAGCACTATGTCACTAATGTGAAAAACAAAGAATTAAATCCAAGTGGAGTTACTAAGCTAGGAATCGGAGAGTATACTCAATGACTAAGATGATGAAGACAGAGATCCGACAGACACTAATTATTACTTGGCTTGATTCCTAGCTTTCTCATGGCATGTTTACACTCATATACGAAGTTTGAAGAGAAATGGTGTATGATTCTCACTCGTCTCTTGGGCTTGATATTGAGTTGCGTCCAGCACAATTGCTGAGTATACTCGATGAGCTTGGCATAGAAAACTGACAACGAAATGATAGTTTGGTGATTGTGGTGAATGAAATAGTGTGACTGAAGACTTAGAATTGGTGGTGAGAACCAATCAATGGAAATGGTGAAGATGAGACAAGTGGGCGAGGAGAAGAAGAAATAAAATGAGAACAAATAAAGAGAAACAACAATGAGAAAAGGGAATATAATAAATAATGTAATTATAATTAAATGTTTAAATTTTTTAAGGATATTTTCATAATTTTATTAAAAAAATTAAAGACAAATTTAAAATTGAAATGTTTATTAAATTATTAAAAAAAAAATTGTAATTTCATTGGAAGACCAAACTAGTAATTTGCAGCGAACAAAATGGTTTACATAATAAACGAGATTGACGAACAGAGGAAATTTTTATTTTTGGGACTTAAAAAGTAGAAAATTATTATTTCATCAAATTTTGCATGCAAAATTCATTCAATCATAAACATGATTCTAATTATATAATATGCCATGTACATAAATAGAAATTGTATTTAAAGCAAGTATTCAAGTGTATGATAAAAATTTTGAACATTAATTTCATGAAATATAATCGCCATAATCTCTTATTTACTCATGCAGCGTCTCTCAAATGACCAAAGACATCTATACAATACAACACCCTGAGTTTTAATTAAACCCCAAAATTTTCCTTAGTTTCAGAAATAACAAAATCTCCTCCTTAATTTTTACCAAGATAAAAAAAAAACAAAGGCACATTCCTTTTTATTCTCGTTTTACTTCAACTTTCAGAATTAAACGCCAAGATTTCGTCTTTAATTATCAACACATACTTTCTCCCGAAATAATAATAATATTAAGTATAGAAAATAAGTCACAAACACCAAAATTTCTTAGGTATAATTAAGTTGTATGGTCAAGAAGAAAACAAGAAAAAAGAGAGAGAAGAAGAAAAAGAAGACTCACAGTTGGGAAGAAAACAAGAAGGGAAGCTTATGGGACTAATCTGAATCGTCTTCCAGCCACGATTGCATTCACATTCAAAACCGAGATTTGAGGAATTGGAATCTTTACATGTTCCTTCCCCACAATATACAGCTGCACAACCTAAACTTGTAACACAAACGCAATCCTCGATATTATTAACCAAGACCATTTAAAAAGTAAAGATTGTTTAAACGTATCTATACATAAAATGCATACGGTCTGCTGCAGTAGGGACCGAGAGATTAAAGATGAAGAGAGACAACAGGAGAAGAAAGAGCGAAATTATGAGAGGGGAATGATTCAAAGTGAAGCTTTCCATTGTTATGGATGGAGAAATTAGAGTTGATGAATAAGGTTAACCACAGCATTTATAATCATTTAAAAAAAAAAACACCTTGAATTTTAAGTCACTCCATTTCTTTTTTTCTTTTTTCTTTTTTCTGTTTAAACTTCTTTCTCCTCTTCTTTCAAGTACATCTTTCATGTTTAACTACTATCTTAATCTAACAGCTTAATACGTACACTAAAAGTAAAAGGGGTATCAATAAAAGTTTTTTTAAAATTTGAGGGTTTATTTGGTGATGCAAAAATTGGTATCACTGAAATATTTTCGAACCCTGAGTGTGTATTTGACAAAATGTAAATAAGTTGCCATTTAATTTTATGTAAATTATTAGTCAAATCTTAGTGTGATGCGGTTTTTACAATATTCTCGTAATGAAACTCTCCTGTATGATTCAAATAGATGGGGCGAGTCAAGCAATGGAAGCTGTGGGAAAGCACAAATGCTGGGACAAATTTGGCCGTGGAAAACAAGAATGAAATAAGTTAATAGCCGTCTTCATTGAATATTGCTCCAATTCCGAAGGCCTCTCGACCAAACGCCTCATGCTTTTGCTTTTACAGGTTCTCTAGAAGACTAAACTAAAGATCCCATCCCTCACGTTCAAAAATACCTCTTTAATGGTGAGTGATGTAAACACCACAAAAAAACATAAGGCCAAGAATGCTACACTACATCCATTGAGATCCAAAAGGTACGAAGGGGCATAGGTTTACTGACAGACAAACATCTTCATGTTACATCACATTGGATGAGGTTATATATGAAGGACAAAGACAACATAAAAATAAGTGACACTGGAAACACTTCTTTTGTAACAAATCAATCAATCGTCACATCACATAAGTGAGCAGAAAACATCAGAAACAATCACCCAACAAATAGATTTCAGACAACGATCCTTTTTTCTATATTCCTTATGCTGATCCAAATTCTTGAAACCACTTCTCATGCTTTTCAATATCAGCTTGAGAAACGCTTCGTTGTACCTTTGTCAACGCTTCTTCAAAGTCGCACATGGCAACAGGGTCCTTTGAAATCTCATCCTTAGACATGTTCTTAATCTCATCACGTGTCTTTCCTGCAATTTTGCGTCTCATACCATTCAAGGATGCGTCACGGCAAACGTTTGTCAAATCATCTCCACTATATCCCTCTGTTCGACGAGCCACTTCATCAATATCTACATCTGGGGCCACCTGATATGTATACATGTATTTAGTTAAATGCTGCCCAATTTAAGAACGTAGATAACATGTCATTTGTACATTCTAGTGATGACATAGATCGTCATGGATATAAACACACTTTCAATAAGAAATAAGAAGTGCACTTAGTCCCCATAGCAAAACATAAGTTCAAAAAAGGGATTGGAGAAAACTTGAGATGTGAGGGGATTTCAGAATCATTAGCCTAAAAAACATTAGACAACAGAAGAATCCAAAATTATTGTGGTAGCATATAATGGTGGATTTCACCTATAAATTTGCAGCATATAAGCATGAAAGATCTTTCAATAAATAATCTCCCAAAGTGACTTCTAAGATTTCCTATCTGTGCATCCTTCATTTCACCAAAGTTTTAGTAAAGTGTGTCATAAAGCCAAAGAACCAGCTGAACACTTCATATGCTCTTTTTTAAGTTTACATAATGATCAGCAATGTTGTTATGCCACCACCAATTGTTTCATAAAATATAATGGGCTTCCATCTTAATAACCACAGATTTTAAAAAGCAAAACGCAAGCTGAATTAAGGTAAATTTATCCTACAATATGTCCATATAAGAGTCTTTACATATTGTTAATATTAATTTACCTCAACAGTTTTCAAATTAATCCGAATAAGCTCTTTACGACTCTCAAAATTAGGAAGAGGAATATATATACGCTTTTCCAGTCTCCTCCTGCATTTGAATTATGAACAAATTAGCTATTGCAGGTCACATCTAAATGACAAAATCTCACATGATAACCTAGTAGAAAAGGCATAAGAAGTTAGACAGCAAATTAAATTCCAAATTTAGACTGATTATGAAAAAGGCAACCTCAGAGCCTCATCTATGTCCCATGGGAAGTTAGTTGCTGCCAAAACCATCACAATTTTACGGCTGCCATCTTCATTAGTGCCAGAATTACTTACACCATCCACCTGAACTAGAAGTTCAGATTTCACCCGTCTAGATGATTCATGCTCACCTGATGCACTAAAAAAAATAGTTCATTTTTACCGTCAGCATTACCAACTATACATGTAACAACGCCACATTTTAAAGAGAATTTCTCCTTGTAGATGATTCCAAGGACATGTAGCAAGCTATTGAGAGAAAGAGAGTTCAAAAAAATGTGAAGGAACCAGTTAAAGAACCACAAGTTTTGGCCATTGATTAAAAAAAATGCAGAAATATATGTGCACCTAAAATAATCATGATTCTGGGATAAAAAGTAAGACAACTTTCAAAAAAATCCATCTATTAGAAAATATAATACTATTGAAAACTATAGAACAGTAAGCTTACCCTCGAGCATTACAAAGAGAATCAATCTCATCAATAAATATTGTGCTTGGTGCATAAGCTCTTGCCAGATCGAACAAGCACCGCACCATGCGCTCACTCTCTCCACGCCATTTTGAGGCTAACGTAGCAGAAGATACATTGAAAAATGTGGTGCCACACTCGGTAGCAACTGCTTTAGCCAGAAGCGTCTTACCTGTTCCAGGTGGACCAAACATAAGCACACCTTTCCATGGTCTCCTAATTCCCTGCAAGCAAAATCAATCAGCTCTTTTTTTTGCACATGGTCTATTTTGGCACTAATTCAATCTAGCATGAAGCAAGTAATTATTTAATGTAAGGAAATTTAACGATTACATCAATTTTTCTGGAGTGAAGGGCAATAATATCACCCAATTCAAATTTCAGGCCCTCTACCATATCTTATCATAAAAGCTTTTGTGACCAAACAAATGCATTTCAACCAAATTTGACATTGCCCTAGAAATTTAAAACAGAACTTCAAATACTAACGATTTGGCTAGACTAAACAAAGGATCATATTCCATACATCTTTTATGCAGCTTCCACTCTTCCAACAAAAGGAAAATCAGCTCAATAAAGTGAGTTTTTGACTGACAAACGAGCAAATAAGTGTTGAAAAGATAACAGAACCAGAAAAAAAAATTACAACATGATGAACAATTAATCTACATCCTTCAAAAATACCTGAAAATATTCAGGCATCCACAAAGGAAGCACAACAGCTTCCTCTAGGAGTCTCTTTGCTTCAGTCAGACCAGCAACATCATCCCACCGCACTCCAGGGGTGGTTTCCAAGACATCCCTTTCAAGCATTGCAGCCAAATCTGGATCAGGTCCCTCATACTGTGGCTTTTTTGATTTTCCATCTTCAGAGTCACCATTCTGACAATCACACAAAAAAACTTGTAACCAGAATCTGGATAATTTAAGATAAAATAACAACAAATTCAAAGGATATAATTTCAGGCACCACTTAAAATATCTTCATAACTAGGAGATTCCATGGAGGTGTTTCACAGGCCAAAGCTGTCCGATCAAGAATCCCACTAAACTTTGCTAGCAATCTAGCCAACTAAAAAATGAAAATGGCCACTGAATCATCAAGAACAACATCCACATTGATTATGACATGCAAAAACCAAAACTCGAAACTACAATAACTTTAATCACAAACAAAATGACTTGGGAATATTCATTGCAATGAACTCCAAAAAAGTTCAACCAGACTTTTTCCTTTTGAAAAATTTTAACTTGATGCATCGCTAGCACTAAATTCACCGCACAATTAAATCATGTAGACTTATATCCCAAACCCAAACTCTAGCGTCAGTAAGAACTCAAAACCAGTACATAAACCTCAATTATAGAAAGTGTGTTAGAAGTTAGAACTTACTGCCGAATCTGTCTTGCTAGATTTTCCAGTAGCGCTTTTCTTTCCAGCAGTTGATGCTCGAACTCCTGAGGTGCCCCGACTAGAACCAGCTGTCTTTCCACCACGAGCATTGGTACCAGTTCTGTTAGTGGCACCACGAGCCCAAGTCCCATCCTGGGGCGATTTCCTCATACCACCTTGACCAGCCCTTGCAGGTCTCCTACTTGTAATGTCCCGACTAGGTGGCCTCCAAACATCAGGATCATCGATTGGACCTCCTGAGGAAGTAGGGTACTCATCTAAAGGTTGAAAAACAAACGATGATTTAGTATGAATAGGTGGCGAAGAAGGGCGTCTGCCACCAGGAATTTCCTTGAACGACCTTCTCTCAGCATCCAACTGCTTCACAACCTCTGTTTCCTCAGAAAGGGCCTTCTTCACATTCATCCATTTTGCACGTACTAATGGGTCATCAAGTGTATTTAGGTGCCTAAGATTAAAACAAAGGTATAGGCTTCAATTAAAATACTCTAACTTTAATGAAGAAATATATTTTACCCAATTCCAATCAATCTAATTAAAATACTCGAACAGCTCATGTCCAAAAGTACAAAAACCTAAAACCTAAAAGCAGAGGAACAAAAATCAAAACAGCAGTAGTAACTAGCTAAGATAAAGTAACAGAGTGAGTTTTTAGTGTATGTATTGATAAAAGATTGAACAAAATTACTTGTTGATCTGAGCAATGGCACCGTCGAAGAAGATAATTGAAGTGTCGTACAGTCCTTCGAGAGCGTACTCTCTCGCTAGCTTCAAGTGATCCTGCAATCCCACCAGTGAATTTGTCCCCACCATTGTCTCTGAAAAGTCCCCAAGATCTAGGGCTTCATTTGCCGTAAAATTATAGATCAGATTCGAAGATGATGTAAAGGCGTGACGGCGACGTTAAGTGGTTGAAAGGGGGAAGAAGGAGAATACGAAATGACTGGATGAGCGTTAAGAGTATTAGTTATAAACGGGTGGGAAGAAATGGGTTCGGGTCGGGTGGTAAAAAAGTGTTTCGAAATTTGAAATTGAAGCTTTAATGTATAGATTTCTTTGGAATCAAAACATAATTATTAAAGGTCGATATCTTTTTTTTTTTTTTCCTTTTAATCCAAAAAATTTATATCATATTTTATGATGTTATATTTAGGATTTTGATTTGAGAAAATAAATAAAATATATATATATATATATATATATATATATATATATATATAAGAAATAACCAATTTCTTTTGAGACACAATAGGAACAAATTGTCAATTTGGAGAAAGAAAAAAAAATTGATTATTTTGTGAAAATCCTACAATTTTTTATATGCAAATCTCATAATCATAAAAGTGGCAAGAAAAAAAAAAAAACTACACTCAATATATTAAGGAAAATCAAATCAATGATTTTAGGCAATTAGTTCAATCCAATTCTCGCGGTATATACTCATAGTATATAATAGATGATAGTCCTATAGTTTCTCTCAAAGTTGATATAGTTTTAGGTAATGCAGCAAAGCTTATACTAATTCAACTTCTTCAATGGTGTGAATGTCTCCCAATCTAAAACCAATTTGTTGTATGATGGAGTGAAACTGCTCGTAGCCAAGACTTTTTTTTTTTTTTTAATTAAAGGTAATTATGGCAAAATGTACATAGCCAAGACTTTTGATGAACACTTTTATGAGGTGATAATGAGAGGGAACATGATCGAAGCTAAGTCACTTCTCCTTGTGCTTCTTTTGAACAAAGTGACAATCCAATTTGATATGTTTTTTTCGTTCATAAAACACTAGGTTGAACATAATATAAATGGCAGATTAATTATCACAAAATAAGTTGATTAGTCATGAAACATTAACAAACAAGTCTTTAAATATATAACTTAGCCATACAATTTCCTTAGTCTCTTTTGCCATAGCACAGTATTCAACTTTTGTCAAAGACAAGGATATGGTAAGCTACTTCTTGAAGTGTCATGTCAAAGGAGTGTTATCAAGGGAGGTATAAACCCAAAAATTGAGTGTTGAGTAGTAAGACATGCACCTTAATCAGTGTGTAGTAAGCTTTAAGTATGATGGACTTATTGCTAAGATAAAAGATACCATGTGATGGAAATTGGCTTAAGTAGCAAACAACTCACATTTCCATATGCAATTGATAAGGTTCTTTAAGAAATTGATTAAAAAGTTGGATTATGTAAGATAAATGAGGGTAAACTAAGGTGAGGTAAAGGAGTCTTCCAATGAGTTGACATTAAAGGCCAACGTCTGGTAATGGCTTCCCTATTTTTATCGTTAATCCATGTTGTTATGAAATAGGAGTGTCAACTTTACGCCTATCGATTGCTTCAAACTCTTAAACAATATCTCAAACATGTTTACTTTGGTTCAAATGAATTCTTTCAACTGTGCGTGAGATTTGAAGACCAAGAAAGAAATCTAAAGCTTCAAGATCTTTTACTTTGAAGCAATTTTGGAGATAAACTTTGAACTATTGACATGTTACTCCATTATTCCTAGAGACTCTCAAATCGTCCATGTAAACCAACACAATAAGTTGAATTTTATCCTTATGTATGATGGAGAATGAGTTGTGTGAAATTCTTTGACAAAAATCCATAGGTGAGCAAAACATTAAATAACCTATCAACCATCGTTTGAAAGTTTATTTTGAAACTATATATTAACTTGTGAAGCCTACATACTAACTTCTAGTTCCTGACTTAGAGTCCTTGAGGTACGTTCATGAAAAACTTCTCATCAAACTCGTTATTTAAAAATGCATTATTGACATTTGTTTGGTGAAAGTCTTAATTTTTTGTTACAATTATGGCGATAAGAAACTTGATCAAGGTAAACTTGGTGACAATGGCAAATGTCTTATTGTAATCCAATCCTTTAACTTGGTTGAACCCCTTGGCTATGAGTCAAACTTTATGTCTCTTGATTTCACCATATATAAGGTATTTTGTTTTAAACACTACTTAGGTCTTGATAGCTTTTTTCCCTTTCAGTAATTTCACTAGAGTCCATATATTGTTGTCATTAACAACCTTGAGTTTCCTGTCCATAGCTTATTGGCATTAAAGATGTTGGACAACTTATTCATAACATGTTGACTCAATATTACTCCTACAATTATAAAATCAATGTGACATACAAATGATTTTATAATAATAAGTTTAATAATGTAATAACTCAATATTAAAATAGTCTTTTTAGACTGAAAATCAAAAGAAAAAGTGAGACTTTATTATGAAAAAATTAAGTTGAGAGTGTCTAAAAGTAAAATAATCATTTAGGGGCTTTATGTGACATATGCATGTATCAACTTGAGGGTTAATACATGCATAGCAAGAGAAAGCACATAAATATGAAATTTTCATCATGCACAGCCATACGTCCTTAGGACACATGACTATGCATCCCCTTAATTTAAACGCAGCTATATAAAGTAATTTTTTGTTCTTTTTCATATTAACATTTACCTTAGTCCTTATGCTTATCCAGAGACTAACGACCAAGAAGTTGAGAGAGAGCAACCAAGAGCTAGAATGTAATATCTTCATGTTAGAATGAATATTCTAAAGATTTAAGGTTAAAATAGGGTATACATAATAAGAAATAAAATTGAGAAGGTTTAGAGGTAAGATAGTCATTTATAAGCTTTATATGACATGTACATGGGTCTCTTTAAGAGACTTTTCTATGCACAATGCGAGAAAAAGGAAATATGGATTTTTTTTAAATGTATGATCATACGTCCTAAAGATACATGCCTGTACATCCCTCTTGTCTCACTGCCATATATAAAGCTAGAGTTTCTCTAATTTTTCAGATAACCTTGCCCATTTCTCTTCTTTTTCTTAGTCTAACCTAAGATTAGTCAGGAGCAACTAGTTGAACCAAAGATTTAATAAGAGTTAAAAAGAAGAAAAGCATACAAGTTTAAGGTAAGTAACTTCTTACCTCTTTCCCTTTTGTTTTCATAGCATGTGTTTCTTTATATTAAGTTGAGAGTAGATTGTAAGCATATTTTAAATATAAGAAGCATGATTCTATGATAAGATGATGAAAGAGGAGAGATATTGGAGGTAGAAGCATACTTAGTATACTTGTATGTATAATTGTATTTAAAACATTTACAAGCATGCTCGTTGTGATTTGACACTCTTTGATAGGGAAAATATGTTTAGAGTAGTGTGTTTTGCATGTATAAACATTAGAATAAGTTTGATTTAAGATTGATAGAGATTTGATTAAGTTTGGTCTGGGTTTTACAAGTTCCAAAGGTAAAATTACAAAAGCAAGGCATGATGCACGCCCGTGTAGTCGTGTTTTTTGCATGGTCATGATCGTGTATGCGTATACATGATTAAGGCCAAGAAGATAATGTCCTATTGAGGCACGACCGTGCATTTAAAGGTCACAATAATGCGCCTTTACAAATTTGCATGACCGAGCATATAGGTCACAGTCATATATGTGTAGAGTTTAATAGACTCGCGCACTTAAGGTCATGATTGTGCATCCTGATATGCACAACTGTGCAGCAAGAAGAAATAGTAGAATAAGTTATAAAATTATAAATTAAAGAATAAAATGACAAACAGAGTAAAGAATAGAAAGCCATAAACTATATATATTTCTAAAATCATTAGATTAAACTGATATAAGTATGAGGAATCAAAAGTAGTATAGAAGTAATATAAGTAAGAAACAAAATGAGACACAAAAATAGAAATCATTGAATCTCAGTAAAAGCCTTAGATAAGCATGAAGAATTTAATGAGAACAAAGACAATTATTAAAATAGAAATAAAACTGTTTTAGAAGCAAAAATATAAATAATTACAAAAACACATAAAACTCAACAATGTACTCAATTTATATATAATCATAACTCTCTCTCTCTCTCTCTCTCTCTCTCTCTCTCTCTCTCTCTCTCTCTCTCTCTCTCTCTATATATATATATATATATATATATATATACACACATACAAAGCAGCAAACAAAGTTACAAAATCAAGAATTTCAATAAGAAATATACAGAATATTATATAAAGTTAGAATCAGAAATAGAATAGTATACAAAGAAACGAAACAACATATAAAGATACAGAAATAAGTTATAAGCATGAGAAACTTAATAAGAAGCCAAGATGGTTAAATATCATCCATGATAAACATTTACATAATATGGCATGTCAAACAGTATTTTCAAAAAAGGATCAAGGGATCAAGTGATCCACATGCATGTTTTTAAAGTAGAGAAGTATGATATTCTTAACATTATTTTTAGAGATGGATACAAGAGAGCATCTGTGAGTTCGCATGCCAATTAGAAAGAGAAATCAATATTAGTTATAGAGAGAGATAGTCATTAGCCAATCTAGTTACAGAAATATAGAGAGATTTGGTCATGCTTTAGTTGTCAATTTTCAATTTATTGATCATGTATCATTATGATTGAACTCACATAACCAAAGTATCAAATCTTTGTATTTTATCAGTTTGATCAATATAGTAGGTATTTTTAGATACAGAGAGATTGTAGATACAGTTTTCATTTAATATGATTGTATTTTAGGACCTTCAAATTCTAACAATATTTTTAGAAAAATATTTTTAAAAAATAGGCTCAAGTGTTAATATATGATTATAGTATAAACAGACATGATTTTAGCATACTTCATATCATGTCATACATAGCATGAGACAAAACAGAGTAAGGAAACTATGATAAGTAATATGAAAACAAAATGAAACTTATTAGACAACATAGAAAGTAATAAAAAAGTCAAGTATATGAGATGAGATATAATTACGTGCAGAATCTCAGATACGTAACAAAATAAGTAAGTTACAAAGTAAGTCAGAAATAAAACATCAAATAAGAACTAGAATAAAGTTTGAAATCAAATCAAGACTTGTGACAAGTCACAAGTACTACAAAACAATTACACTATAACTAGAATAACTTTAATAAGAAATAGAATCAATAACATAATAATACAAGAAATCAGACGAATACTCATGACAAGTCATGAGTACTAGAGAATGAATATATTTATAAATCACCTTCAGAATTAGAGAGAGAAGGTTATGAATTAAGAAAGAGAATAAAAGTATGGCAAGTCACCAAAGGGTCTAGATATTTCATATCATGTTATATATATTTATTCATATATGTATTTATAACATAACATGAATCATATTTATAGATAACAAGATAAGCAAAAAAAAAAAAACGAAGCTTATAGGACATGAAATAGGCTAAGTAGTGTCATTAGCTAAGGATATATGATAAATCAGATATAAGAATCATAATAGAATGAATTAAGAAACAAGTTAAGTGAAAAAAAGAGATTAGAAATGACATTAGCTAAGAGTCTAAATAAGAAAGAGAATATAGAGCTTATGACCAGTCATAAAGGTAAAACATTGTAAAAACCTGTTTGAGGGTAGAGATAAGAATCACTTACTGAGTGATTTGTCACTCATCCCTTATAGTTTTCTTTCTTACAAGTCAAGGATTTAGGAAGCTAAGCTAGAACACAAGATAACTAAGGAGTGGGATATGGTTTTGAATAGGTTCTCACTCATGTTCATATTTTTATACATATGTATATGTATATATTCAGTTTTTAGCAGATAACATATTTGGCTCGCATTCTTTGTATAATACTCATGCATATGATATACAATATCATATATGTTTCAAATATTATTAAATAATAATAAAATATGGTTTTTCCTTCAAGATACTGTACATTTTTTTAGTATCAGCTTCCGCTTGCAGTATATGTATTTGTATATGTATTTCAGTATAGTTTATATGTATAACATGTATAATATATTTTATAAAATAATAATATTTAATATATAATGTTCCAGCATATTGTACAGTATTTCTAATACAATTATGTTATAAGCTTTTGCATAGTACATATTTTTAGTCAGTAGTTTCTATAGAACTCTTGTTATATATGTATTAAAGATAATTGATATCATGAATACAATAATAATATATAGTAATAGTTGTAGTGTACAATAATATATAGTAGGGACTTCTACATGAACCTTAAACTAAGAGCAGAGAACAAGTTAGAGAGAGATTAAACAACCATAAGCCTAAGTTAGGTATTTATTTCCTTTTTTCCCTGTTTCATTAAGCCTATGATTCTTGTTCTTGATGATGTGATAATGTTGAAACATGTTTTTATGATTGATTAACATGTGAATATGATAAGTTCATGTGAGAATTGAAAGTTTGATGAAGTTATATTGATTAGAAACATGTTTAGGAAGTTATGTGCCTCAATTTGATGATTTGAGTGTTTTTTTATAAGATTAGATGTTATTGATGAAGATAATATGTGCAAAAGCAGTATGTTGGGTATATATAGATGATTAAATGAACTGATTGTGTGTTGAAATAAGTTTATGTTGGGATCTTTGGCTATTAGGTAGGATTTTACAGAAGCAGAACATGATGCACGACCATGCACCTAATAAAGTGTACAACCATGCGATCATATTTTTGTAGTCTTATAGTCGTGTATGCTAAGCGTATACGACTATATTAGTGTTTGAAGGCATGACCATGTATAATAGGGTCACAATCATATGTATGCAATAGTTCTACAGAGTCATGCAAAATAGGGCCATGGTTATATGTAGTACACGACCATGCGACCTGAAAGGGTATGATTGTGTAGTATGCAAAAATTATAGAATCAAAGTTTGAAATTTACACAAATATGAAGAACCTAATAAAAAGAAAATATTTTGAAATTTCATGCATGATGATCATTTACATGACATGACATGTTATAGTAAAGTTTTAATAAAGATCATGAGATTTAGAAGCATGAGTTTTTATGTATAAAGTTAATGTTTCAAACATCATTCAAGGGTGGATACGGGGGAGTGCATGTGAGTTCACACACCCATTAAAGAAGGAACCAATGTTCATTAGAGAGGACATGACCTTTAATCAAGCTCATTAGAAAGAGTGTTGATCGTGTATCAATTTACAGTATGCTGATTGTACATCAGTTGTAGTTGAAATCACTTGGCCAAGATGTTAAATCTCTGTATTCATTAGTCTGATCAGCACATCAATTTTCAAATAAAGATTTTATAATATTATTTATATAAAAAAAGGTTTTATAAGACATGATATATGATTAGATCTTTGTATCACAATAGAGATTTTCAAAAAATATATTCAGAAGGAAGGCCCAAGGACAAAGACATGAATTTCAACATATTTCATATCATGACATACATAACATGATATGAATAAGAGAAAAGTTAATATGATAAATGAAAGACAAGTAAAGCTTTTAAGACAAGAAACAAGATAAACATGATAATAAGATAATAAATAAGATAAAGAGTATGATAAGACACTAACGTTAAGGGATAAGAACATGTTTGTGCATAGAGATAAGAAATACCTACTAAGTGACTCATCACTTATTCCTCAAATTTTTTCTTTCCTTGCAAATCAAATTTGTATTACTGAAATGAAACAACAAGCAGTTGAGGATAAGATTTTTTTTTTTTTTTTTTGGATTAAGTTTTTCACCTGTATAGATGATATGATGTACTATTGTATTTTGGCTCACATGATATGTATATAGTTTATACGTACATAGTGTACAATATGTTTTATGAGAAAATTTTGTGTATTTAAACCATGATATATTATGTTTTTCAGTTCATTGTATACGTGTTTTCTTTACATTTTAAAGCTTCTATAATACGTATATTTTTTCAAGTAGTTTGTGATACTATTATGTATTATAAAAATCATAATATTATATGTATATAATAAAAGTGATTATTTTATAAATAAATAAAAAATATAATAGTATATAATACATCATTGTGTCACAAAGACGTTGTTGGTCATTGTGTGCTATTGAAGTGACTTGTTAAGAAGGTTAAGAAGGTTTAATATGCATGCCATATGTCTATCATGATAATTCAAATTGCTATGATTACTTAATAGGAATGATTTGTGTTTCTCACTTGGTTGATTACACTTGTCACCAACTTTGACTCAAATGACCATGATTGATTTTTTGCTTCATACTATGTTGCCTATAAAAAATGCCTTTAAAGCCTTTATTCATCTTATTTTTCAAACTTTTTGAATTTTTCTCATTCTTTTTTGAAAACCCTAAAGCCTATAATGAATCAAGTTCCTTTAATCATTTGAACTTTCAAGTTGTTTCCAATTAACTTTCTTAGATCTCATTCAAATAAACATCATCATAACCCCCTTTTTCTTACTTAGACATGCTAAGAAATTTTCTTTGTAAACAATCCACAATTTGGGTTTTCACTTTGTGTATGGAGTTTAGGATTTTCTTTATGTGTATGGTTTGTTTTTTTTTTCAGAATTGTCTTATAAGTAGAATTGAAGATTGGTCAATAGTGTTTTAGGGCAAGTCTTGTTCTTTCCGCTATGTATAGATGGAAAAACTTTTATTCAAATATAAATTAATAACTTGTTAAGGAATTTGATAAATTAATAAAATATATGATAAGGTTTCTATATATCTCATTGATAATACAAATTAATAACTTGTTAATATTATATGGTGAAAGGACTCATTCCCACCCAAGGTTTGTTAAAATGACAAAGCCTCACCAATTAAATTTAAAAAGTCAAATTATCACCCATATGTTAAATTTGTTAACAAATTCGGATAAATTTTTTATAAAATTATGTAAAAGACAAAAATACCCTCAAACTAAATAACATTTTACCCGTAAAATTTTATTAAACATTTTTTACTCTAATTTATATTAATTACAATTAGAAATAATAAAAAAATTTTATTAGTACAAATATACATAATAGTATCAATGATAAATAATTACATATTTACGTTAAACTATAATTTTTATTTTTAAAATTTAAAAAAGTTTGAAGTGTTTTTTAAAAATTTAAGAGGGTTCTTTTTAAATTTAAAAAATTTGTGGGTGTTTTTAAAATTTTTAGAATTTTAATATGTTTTCAGCAATTTCAAAAATAACAATTACATACAAAAAATACAAAAGTTTGATGTGCAAATATTATATTACAAACTATTGAGATTATACTATAATTTTAAAATATAGTAATTTTTAAAATAAAATAGGAAAATAATTTGTTTACTTCTAATAAGTTTAAAAAAAAAATAATGTTTACACTTCAAATATATTTTTATCATAATATTAGATAAAATGTTACATGTTTGAAATAATCTATAATTTTTTTAAAATTTTAGCTGGTCTTTCAAATTTGAAAAAAGTTTTGGATGTTTTTAAACTTCAAGGGGTTTTTTAATTTTAAAATGTTTAGGTTTTTTTAAAATTTTAAAATATGGCTCAACGATTTCAAAAATAACTATTACACCTCAAAAACACACCAAATTATAAATGTAAATATCATATTACAAACTATTAAGATTATAATTAATTTCAAAATATATGGTTAAATAAGGTATTTTTTAAAATAAGAATCAAAATTATTTATTTACTCTTAATAAGTTTAAAACATAATGTTTATATCGCAAATATGTTTTTATTATAATATTTGAACAAAATAATATAAAAATATTTTAACCATTAAATTTAATAATTAACTCTTGATAGATGAATAAAATTTTAATTTGTTTAAATTTAACAAATAAAAATTGTTCTGATATGTTGAATAGGAAAATTAAGAAAATGAGAGATATTTTTATTAATTTATCCACTAATTAATACATTGCTTAATTAATGGATTTCTTTGATCGAAGATTATTAATTTATTGGGTTTTATTGTATTTTAAAATGATTTAAAAATATTTAACTTAGATTAAGATATTTGAGATGTTTTTCTATTTCATTTTGTAGAATACTTTACCCTTTTAATCTTTCACAAATATTAAACGTTGTATTATAAAATTACAAAAAAAAAATCGTTACTTTATTTGAAAATTTATAAATCTCTTTATATTTTCATAAATTATAGTAAATGATTTTATTCAATCACAAATTTTAAAATTCTACGCATTTTACTTTTATCTTAAAAAAGCGTTACTTTTATTATTAATTATATTTATTATCGAAAATACCCTTAAATGTAATTATATAAATCCTTTTCATTTTCATTCATCTACTTCTTCGTGCCCTAAAATTTCAAATCGCTCTTCCATCTCCATTTGATAATTGTAACAATTATGCTCATTAATATTTTATATTTTTGTGTGATATAAAAATATTCGTCAAACACGACAAATTAATTTTCATATATATTAAATTTCTAAAAATCACAAAAAAAAAAAAAAAACCCACAATCATTGGTATTCAAATTCTCACATATAATTTTATAAAATTAGTCTAATAAGTCGAAAAGTTTATGAAATACAAGTTTTCTAAATCAAAATTGGAAAAAATGATTATTTTCCACTTGACTTATATTAAAAATACAAGTTTTTACACTTACAATGAAAATTTTTTAATTTTTTTTATCAAAAGTCAAGCATTAATTCCACGGGTAAACAATATTTTTTTCAATTTCTAAAATATATAAATATTATAATATTAATATCATTGACATCCCTAAAACATAAACAAATTACATTTTCTTTTAACTTAAAAAAATCACTTAAGAATATTATCTTCAATTGAAAAAAGGGTCAAAACCCTATTGTTAATTCTCACCGATCTAAAATCTATAATTGCACCGATTATAATAAAAATTAGGGTTATAATCGCACCAAAACGATGTAATTCCCATTTAAATCTAATCTAATGCGATTTTAATTGTAAGCAGCAATATTATGTCACTTATTATTGTTAAGTAAAGTTTAGAAAACCAAATATTATTTATTATTAATAGCAATTAAAAATTATAAAAAATATTTTTGTCTTTTTAGCGCATGTATCCCACAAATGAAGTAATTCCATTAAAAATACCTGACAAAAAGTGGAAAATATCAGTTTTTGACAAAAAAGTATGAAAACTTGTCGTTTTAGCATGTAAGAAATGTGGTACCGTATTTAAAAAATTAACCAAAAAGTAGAACTCCTTGAAAGTATGATTTGAAACATAAAATGAAATTACATGCCAAAAGATCTCTGCTACCCTTTTCATTCAAAAGCTTTTTGCATGTATTAAATCAATATGGGTGTGTATAATTTATACATGCATTTGTGAGAAGCAATTTTGCAATATATAACCAGGCAATTATTCAAATGCACCAGTTGAGATGTGAAAGTTACACAAACTGGCAAATGCTTATGGATTCACCATTTCTATGTTCAATGGAATTCCAAGCAGAGTCACTGAACCATGCCATTCTTCACCAGTTCTTCTAAGCCGGTCCTCAGCCTACTGGCAGCCAATTTACAATCAGCTTCTACCAAGCCCCCAAAGGAGATTCTCAAATGCCCAGGGCAACCACAGGCGCCTCCTGGGATCACAACCACCCCATGCTTATGAGCAAGCCAGCGAACCACCTCGTCATCATCCGTGTATTTCTTTGGAAGCCTTGCCCACAAGTAGATTGCACCTTCTCCACCTCTCACCGCATCTTCTCCCAATGGAGACAGCGCTTCTAAAATGATTTCTTTGTTCTTCACAAGATCTTTCACCTGTTCTGTCACCCACTCTACCCCGGTTTCTAACGAGTATAGGGCTAGATACTGCGAAATTATTGAAGCACAGATTGGTATATTGTCCTGAACCTTGAGAAGTTGAGTCGCTAAGCCCTCCACTTCCAACGGGTATGCTATCTGCATGTATTCAGCATTTAGCTCAGAGATGATCCACAAATGTTTGCACCCCAAATAAAAGCAATACAAAATCATCAAGTTTGTAAAATAATGCTCCTAGTTTTACAGGTAAGACTTATTTCTAAAAGCAGTTCATATACAGATTGTTTTGAGTCTTTCACAATCAATAATGTCGCTGTTTATACGTATTTTTAGAAGCTTGTATGATTTGCCTTAAGTAGCCTGCTGTGGCATTTAAAGGTTAGAAAAGAAATGCATTCAATTCCTAAAACAATTAGATTTTCCAGTATCAATAAACATAAGATTCTCAATTGCCACTTACGTATCCAACTCGCCATCCCATCATTCCATAGGCTTTTGAGAAGGAAAAGATGTTCACTATATGATTCCCTTCGATGCATGAGTGTTTTAGACCATCATACATAAAGTACCTGCATACAACGATGTTGAGACTCTAATATAATAATCAGAAGTTTCTCATTAATAGACTTGAAGTGTGTCTAGTGAACAGAAGGGCATAGTTGGTGAAGTATATGTACAGAGCATCTGAAGATTGTATCTTTCAAGTTCAGCAGACACACTTCAAGTCTATGATGCCGTTCAAGCATCATAATTGATCAATAGAATTGTGTTGGCACCTGTATCATACAATTTATCTAATACCAGGGTTTAAGAGATTTAAGTGAAACAGAAGATTAATACAGTCTTACTACCTCTATATGTATCTAATAAGTTGCAGATCTAATTATAATGAGTTTCACAACATGCAGCCATCCTAGAAAAACTTCAATTTGTCTAATAATACAAAAAACACATCCTTTTTAGTAAACCAACTACATAATTCTATCAGCATTTTGCAGGCCTTCCTTCTTATTAGAAACAAACAACCCACATACTCTTCAATGATATTCATGAGGTTTTTATTGAAAACAGCATCAAGTTTGTAACATGAGAGAATGCCGTGATTTCAAATCATCAGATTCGACAACAGAAGACACTTACTCGTATGTGTTATCTACCACAAGCCAAGCTCCAGCATCTCTGCACAGATCTGAAATCCTCTGTTCAAAAGAAAGAAAGCACCTAGTTAATAACACAAAAAAAAAACACCATAAAGAAAAATGGACTAATTGCTTTCAAGGAATGTCAACAGCTACTCATCACTAATTTCAGAAGAAGATGAAAAACCAGGCAGGTAAATTCCAAACATAACTTTTTTTTTTATTAGTGAGCATGCATAGGCAGAGAGAAAGAGGCAGACCGTTAGTAGAGGCTCTGGAATGTAGGTACCAGATGGGTTGCCAGGATTGACGATAGTAACAAGCTTTGGGGTTGGTTTAGTTTCCATCAGCGTCTTCTGTAACCAGTCTGAAAAGTGAAGGCCATCCAAATAAATTAACCAAAAAAGACATGTCACATAGGAAGAAAATGGCTTCAGATAAATGCACTTTGATCCTGCACCGCCATTTTACTTCATAATACTCAGTGTCCAGTATTTTGCATACACTGAAAACAGAACCTTCTAATAAAGTTAACATGTCATAAATCAAGAAACAAAATATCCATTGGAAGTTTGCCACCCATTTCAGAGAAATTAAAGGCCCCCACAAAGTCTAACTCCAAATGTCATAAGTTTTACTTAATTAACTGCATGACAACAATTAAAGACTGAGGAGACCAGAAATGAGGTTATCTGACAAAATAACATAATTTACTAAGATACCACATTGTCACTTAACAAAAACAAATGCTACCGCAGAATTATGTGCTATAAAACAAGCAAATTTCTGAGGCTCCTCACCTGCATCAGGATGAAGTGTCTGAGGATTACCAGGACCAACCAGTATATTAGTGATGCCTGTCATCTGGAAGGACATATATGCATTGAAATAGTATGGAGCAAACATAACTACAGAATCCCCCTCATCACATAACGTGAGAACAATGTTCACAAATGCCTGCCATTAGATAGGTTAATATACAACATATATTTCAAAAATATCCATGAGTTCATGCACTTAGCCATGAAAGAGAAACATATACAAAATTGTTTTTTATTAAAACTTATAATTCATGTCAATGTTCCCCAAGAATGAAGAACTGAAATTCAAAAACTTCACCAATAATTCAACAGAATCATCTTCTTTGTTATATCCAAAACTCATTATTCAATCTTAAAAATAGCTTCAGGGATGTCATGTAACCAGATGATTTGCACGATCAGGAGGATAGGGACATAGGAGAACAAAATTCACTGAGAAGAAGTCTTAAATAAATCGCTGGAAACGTGCAACTGAATTCATTTTATATTCCAGTCTTCCACAGCATTTAGGACTATTCCCACCAACTTATCATAGAATTCAACTATCAGCTTCAATAGTAGCATATAATCATTCAGATATTAGCTAAGGTCCTTTCCAAGAGGTTATATTGCTCTGCTTGGAGGATGGGATTATATTACAACTTTAACCGATAAGATGTTTTACTGATAAACTAGATTCTGAATGCAAAATGAACTCCCAGAATACAGAAGAATTAAGCACATTAAGCTGGTAGCAGTAAGGGATCCAGAGAAGATGAAATATATCAACTCTGGCACTAGTTGAACTAATTGGTCGTTCTCCTCCTTATAGATGCAGTTATGAGATGAAAAGAGTTGAGTAGAGCATATATTCTAGCAACCAAATTTGAATCAGTATCTTTCTAAAGTATTTATGAATAGATTCAATTTTCAAATTCAATATTATATCCCTCAATAAGAATAATCAACATGAATTCTAGACTTTTTCAGTCACCTGATTTGCACCTGCAGTAACCATCACTGAAGATTTGTGCAAGTTGTTCTCCTGTCTCAACTGCAATAAAAAGGAAAAATAATTAGTTTGCACAAATTCTATTGATTTCCAGTCAAATGAGCACAGACAAGAATGCAGATTCCAAACTAAGACATGACAGACCACCTTTGGGAATTGGGTTGGATTAGTATTCAAAGCAACCAAATCCACCAAAATTATAGCCCTTAGTGGAACAGAATTTGAACAGCATGATCTACCAGAAGTTACCGTCATACTAACACATGAAACCCACTAGGAGACAATTCTAAATTTTCCGAAGCTGCAGAAAGTTTCATCTTATTGGCTACTGACAATCAAAACAACTTAGATTCTCAATTGAAAAATTTTACTAAATACTTGGAAGGTATACCTTTTTAGTCAATGCTTCTCTTAGTTCAGGAAGACCTTCATCAGCACCATATCTACTAACTGAAGGCTCCCATACAAGTTCTTTAACCTTGTCTAATGCCTTTTTGGGCGGCTGCCAGTAAACGACTCCCTACAGCACATTTAGATCAAAGGATAAGATGCTTCAAACCTTCAACAGAATCTCTTATAGGTCAAAAGCAACCAAGGGCCACAAACCAACTATAACAGGCTTAACTGATATTTTAAACCAATAAAATAACAAATAACTCAATGAACATGCATATCAGAAACCAGATATTCTAGTTTCATGTAATACCATAAAGATTTTTATTTCTAAAGCACTTTTTAAAAAAAAAAACATGACACTCCAATAACAAATGCCTAAATCTGGTGAACTTAGGCTTGATGCCCTGTGAATAAATAGTGAAAGTTACAGTCGCAAGTTAAGCAACTTGGACAAAGTTCCTGGAAACACCAGTCATGTTTTAACCACTGCTTTAAAAGTCCATTTTGGAAATACATCTTCAGTTAGGTTTTCGAAATTACATGCGCAAATGCATTTCTCTTCTTATGTGCTTCCTAAGCAAAATTATAAGGAAAGCACATGAATCAACTTTTAAAGTTTCACAATAGACCGCACTAAACACATTGTAAGATGAAGAAAACCAATTTTCTCATTTCTCAATACCTTAATGGCCAAAATAATCAGAGTCATATAACAAGTGGACATTGGAGAAAGAAATCAGACCATTTCCTTTCCATTTCTCAATACAAATATAAAACAATAGAACAAGGACATTGAGAAATAAAAAAAACCAACCTGAGCCAAAGATACAGCATTTTTTGCTCCTCGGATCAGTTCCTGTATCTGAGAAAACAAAAACAGAACCCCACTTTCACTAATAAAAACAACACTCTCTTTCTTCTATGCAAACATCTTAGCTCTCTCCACCCACTATACAATATGATAAATATACACACAAAATCATGTAAATAAAAATCCATAGCCGAGCAAAAACGTTAAACAATCCAAAATGGTTACCAAATCAATAAACACTCTCTTGCACGCACCATCAAAGCTCTACATCCCATAAATAAATGCATACATATGGAAGCTGAAATTTTATAAATTAACAAAAACAAAGACAACCCAGATTAACTTGTGAATAAAAACCTGAACCATGATCGGCATATCTGTCTCTAGAGCCCTCCTCGCAAGCTTTCCATAGGAACCCATCTGCTTCCTCACAAGACCTCCCAAATTCCAGCGAGAACAAACCTCAGACCCAGCTATTAAAGAAAACTAACCCACCAAATCAAAACTCGCCAAGTTTGAGACTTTGTAAGAAATGGTTAATTTAGACTGAAAAAGCAAAAGTCCTTTATTGCCAAGATCACAAATTTCTTTGACTATTTTGACGAAATGTTAATATTTAAAGCTAAAGCTAGTGACTTTTTAAGGTAAGAGATTACGAGTTGGGCACGCCTCAACAACCCCACCGAAGTTACCAGTTATCTAACCAAATATGTAATGTCGTTTCAATATTTCTCTCCTTGCGTAGCCATTCCACAAACAAACAAAAGTTAGAGAAGTGCTTTTACTGCACAAACTACTTGACT
The DNA here is from genome assembly GCA_026122585.1 of Anacardium occidentale. Lineage (NCBI taxonomy): Eukaryota > Viridiplantae > Streptophyta > Magnoliopsida > Sapindales > Anacardiaceae > Anacardium > Anacardium occidentale. Next base: position 5,620 of record JAJEJH010000948.1, on the reverse strand, counting down.
TTGTCTTTGTGTGATGCAAGATACACGTTTCCGACTAAAATATTATAAAATAAGAACTTCATTAACATCGTAGAAATTTAACTTTGACAAAACCCTTGCAATTATCTCATGTCACATGGCATATCCGATGACTGATATTAATATTGTACCTAATACATAATTTAGAAGCAAAAGATACAGTTGTTGACCTTCCTTTTTTCAGTTTACCTTGAGCCATGGATCCAGTGGCTCAACTGGGCAATATAATCTTTTTTGTTTTTTTGTGTTGAATGAAATTCGACAGGACATAGAGGAAAAAGACAAGTAGTGGGAATCTTAAACGTGCATTGCATGTACTATAAAACTGAAAGCCCTTCTCGGGAATGTCAACAGTAGAAAATAATTGCAATGGCACATTCGTGGAAAGTGGAGAAACTAATCTTCTTCAAACGTTAATGTTTACTTATAAAATTAATAAGCAATGTCACAGTTTGAATTTTTGTTTAACTCAATTTTAACTATATCTAGTAGAAGTGTTTCAAATTCAATTATCAAACAAGAAAAAACAGAAAGAAAATGGTAAAATGGACAACTTTATTTCTCCCTAACGATTGTGACAAGGCAGGCTACAAAAAACAATTGGGTTTGTCGAATCTGAGGTGGAAACGTGAAAATGTTTTCGTTTTGCAATGAAATTAGAACCACACAAAATGAGAACAGAGAGGCTTTTGGATCTTTCCGGATAAGGCAAAAAAGATGCCCTTATCATCATCACTCATGGACGGTCTGTTATAGTCCATCCTTATAATCACATTAGCAAGTTCTTCGGGATAAGTATTACGAAACACACCGAATAATTTTGCCTACTGCTGTTTTTGTGAAATAGGATGATGTTTTTAATAAAACCGTGAAAGATTTTGTGTTTTCGCTAAATTTTGAAAAGTGTGCAAGTTAATTTTGACAAAATATCGTAAGTGGGGGTGACATTTATTAAATGGAAATGATTTTTGGCTGGAATTGAGTCACATTGATTGCGTCTCCATAAAAAGTAAAAACATAAATTTATAGTGATAACCTTTATTACCCTTTCTTTGTTTTCCTTGTAATTCTCTCCTATTTATTCCCCCTTCTACTTTTCTCTTAATTTTTCCTTTTTTTTTTCTATGGTGAAAACTAAACATCATGTTTAAAGTTCAGATAGGGTTTAGGTTCTATAAATTAGTTGGGACTTAAGTTATTCTATTAGTATATGGGAAACGAAAATATGAAACAAATATACCGACTTATGTTTAACAATACAAATCGACATATTATGTTGAACCTGAATAGTCAATACCAACTTTTGTTTAATAGTAAAGGTCGGTATATTATATTGGGACACAAAAGATTGATATTGACTTGTATTTATATGTACAGGTCGATACATTTTATTAGGAATTAGAAGGTTGATACAACTGAAACCAACTGTTGGACTGCTTATATTGACGTATGTCTAAATGTACAAGTCAATATAGTTTCTCGAATAATGAAAGGTTGGTACTACTAGACAACCAACGGTCAAAAAGAAGTATACACATTGATACATATGTATACTGACTTATGCTTATAAGTACAATAAACTACAACTTTCAAAAATTTTCATGCACTCTAACAGAACATACAATTATTGAAGAACACAAAACAATTGAATGTAATGGAATTTGGTAATCGTGAAAAAGTTTTTCATCAGATATTTGGTGATTTTGAAGATGAATGTGATTATTTCAATCAACATGAAGTATGTGCCATAATGACCAAACAATCTGATAATATGAGAGAGATGAAGTGGACGAAGTATTCAGCTACAAGAGGGAAAAGTGAGTTGAGAAAATATCAAACATTCAACAGTGATAGAGGTAAGAAATCTTATGGTCAGAGAATGACTAAGAGAATTAATTGCCATACAAGGTTGAATGCGGTAATGAATGATAATGGGTCGTGGAAAGTGACTAAGTTAGTTTTGACTCATAACCATGAGTTAGATCTTAATATGTCAAGGCTAATGCCTATGCATAGAATATTATCTACAGGGATAAAAAGAAATCTCAAAGCTAACGACATAACAGGTATAAGGTCAAGCAAAAGTTATAGACTCATTGAAGTATAAGCTTGAGGGTCTTAAAATTTAAGTTGTATGTCCAAAGATTATAGAAATTATATTGATGGTAGACACAAATTATTGCTTAGTGACAATGATATTGATTGCATAAACAAAATGCTTTTGAGAATGCAAAAGAAAATTAATGATTTCTTTCATTTGATCTAGATAGACGAAGATAAGAGGTTGACAAATGTGTTTTAGGTTCATCTACGAATTAGGGTTGCTTACAAAAATTTTGATGATGTTGTGAGCATAAACACAACATATTTGGTAAATTGTTACAAAATGCTATTCGCAAGCTTTGTTGGGGTTAATCACCATAGGTAATCAATTCTATTAGGGTGTGCCCTTATTTATCATAAAGATGCAAAACATATATCTGGCTTTTTAGAACTTGGTTATCTACCATGGGTGGACGTCCTCCAAAAGCCATTATGACAAATTAATGTGAAAGCATAAGAAAGTAATTAACGAGGTATTACTTGACACAGTTCAAAGACTTTGCTTATGGCACATAATGTATAAGATCCCCCAAAAGTTTAAGCCTTTGAAGGAGTATGAAAAGGATAAGATTAAGTTCAAAGCATTTGTGTTTGACAGCATAACAGTATCTATGTTTAAGATGCATTCTCCTCCATTTTATATTTCTTAACAAGTTGGGACCAACTTGTTAGGAAATATAAAATGGAGGAGAATGCATGGTTAAAAAAGCTTTACGAAGATGAAAAATCTTGGGTTCTAGTTTGTTTGAACCACATATTCTAGGTGGGTACGTATGTTATCAACACAATGAAACGAACGAATGCACATTTTTTTATGAATATGTAAAACCATTAAGTACGTTGAAATAATTTGTTAAGCAATATAAGATTGTTGTGCATGATAAGGTAGAGAATGTAGCATCCTAAGATTATAAATGCCTTTTTGGCTAGAGTTTGGGGTTAGATATGAGAGTTAGTAATAGATTTGGAGTTATAAGAGTTTAGGGGTGAGATAGTAAGTTTCCAAAGCTAGTGTGACTTGCGCATGATTCTCTTTGGGAGGTTTTTTTCAAGCGAAGAGCGGAAAATGAAGATTCTTCATTTTTCCTTGTGCACTACCGTACAGATTTGAATAAAGAGAGAGATAGTAGCTTATAAACTTTTCTCACCTGTCCTCATCCATATGCAACCAAAGTTTTCTTTTGTTTTCAGAGAATCCTAACCCTAAAGGTGATCTTCAGTAGCCAGCAGCTCCAAATCCAACTAGAGAGTGAAGGACTTAGATAGACAGAGAAATAAAGCAGTCATGGCAAGAGTTAAGTATTTCTTTGCCTCTTCCTTGAGTTTTCCAACAAGTAGTTGATGTTTGAGATGTGTGGTTATGTTTCCAGCATGCATGTGATTTAATTACGTGCTGATATGATAAAAAGGGAAAGCTTGTGATGATAATTCCACCCATGAACATGCTTGGTGTGTATATGTGTGGATATGTGTTTAAATGTTTGTTTTGATGTTTGATCTTAAGGTTGTGAATTTTGGATGAAATCGAAGTATAATTATATGTTGTTTGATGTGTTAGAAGGGAATAGAATGGTTAATTACAGGTATGTTAAGCCTTGGATGGGGTTTTGCATGTTTCAAGCATGCATTTGTTGAAACAGAGCAATATGCACGCTCGTGTGTCCGCAATCGCACGCTCGTGTGTCCGCAGTTGCACGCCCGTGCCCCTTTGCAAATACAAGGCCATGCCCGTGTGCACGAATTATGCACGGCTCCATGCAAAGGGGACACAATCATATGCCCAAAGGTCACAATCGTATATGTGTTTATGTCATGAAAAGTAGCAGAATTTCAAAAGCTAAAACGCTCGGGTTGTACGGTTGGCACACAGCCTGTAACATCCCAGATCCGGGGTCAGATTGTGATTCTTGTGATTCCTAGGGTTGTGAGAGAGTTTGGGGTGAAAAGTGGGGTTTTTAGAGAGTTTTGTGGCTTGTGCATGGATCCGTTTGGGAGGATTTGCATGCGAGCGCGGGAAAATGATATTTTTGTAATTTTCTCGGGATGTACGACCGTACATGAGAGGTGTACGCCCGTGCATGCGATAAGTTTCAAAGTTTAAGTTGATCTTATCCGTTTCCAAACTCATTTTCACCCAAAGTTTCCTTTGATTTTCAGAGAACCTCAACCCTAGAAGTGGTGATCAGCTTCCAAGACCTTCCAATCCGGCTTGATCTTGTGTTCTTCTTGTGAGAGAAAGCATGTCAAAAGGTAGGTGCTTTCTTCCTCTTTCCCTTGTGTTTTTTATTCGGTTTGATGCTTGCTTTATGCATGAGATGTGTTTCCAGCATGCTTGTGATGTTCTCCTTGCGTGTTGATGATGATTTGAGATGATTATGTTGATGATTGATGCTTATTTGCATGTGATGAGTGAGAATATATGTTTATGTATGTTTGGAGATTGGGTTGGATGTTTTGCATGAGATTTGAAGTTGTTGAAAGTGTTTTGATGCTTATATGAAGTGTTTAGCATGTGATATATCCTTAATTTGAGTTTGATTGGCATTTTTGGACGGAATCGTGTTGATTCCAAGTGGTCATGGAGGTGCAGAGCAGGACGCACACCCGTGCACTCGAGAGGCTCGCCCGTGCGCACTGCGTTTTCTGCATGGTCATGGTCGTGTTTACGTGCCCGTGCATGACCTAATTTGAGGGGTCACGACCGTGCATAGTTCATGCACGCCCGTGCACCAAGAGAAATTGAGAATATTGCTTGAAATTCCAGAACCTTGCACGACCACATGCACGACTTGTTCACATGCACGACTTGGTCACGGTCCCGTGCACGTTCACTTACGCCCGTACACTTGGCACGTACGCCCGTACGTCAGGCAGAATTTGAGAATTTAAGCTTTAATTGAGAAATGTGCACAGTAAACCATATCCAATGGATAGTAAACAGTAAATTGAGCTTAAATAAGAATACATGATGCATCATATGCATATGCATAGCATGGCATGCCATCCAGTGTTTTCAGAAACGGATCCGAAGATCCGAATTCATATTTTCAGTTGAAAAACACAGTTTTCAGAGGTGAATACGAGGGGGCACTTGTGAGTTTCAGCACCCGTGTCACCAGGAGTTATATACTCAATACTAGCTCTATGTATTGGCATGTGTCGGGTTGCTCAGCTAGTAGTTTAGTTTTTCTGGTCTGAGGATCAGATGCAGTATAGCGCGAGGCGCTCAGTTCAGATCAGTTCAGTTTCCAGGCCCAGGCCTGATGGCATCACGTGGGCCATACAGTTTGTGGCACGTGTTTGTAGAGGAAACTCACATGGCCAAGGTGTCGAATCCCTGTATTCATCAGTCTGTGCAGCACAGTTTTCAGCATATCATGGTACCCCAGGGTACACAGTTTTCAGTACAGCTTTCAGATAAAGCTTTTATGAAATTTTCAGTTATGGGATCCCATGATCCAACAGCAGTTTTCATGAACAGTTTTCAGAAAACTATTTT
>JAJEJH010000947.1:0-62877 GCA_026122585.1 Anacardium occidentale | reverse complement strand
CATGATTGAAACCTCCCTAAAGGCATCATACGAAGGCCACACAACTCTGGAAAACTTGCCAACTCACCCCTGAACTTCTCAAGACCCCCACCCTATTCGCAGACTTATTTCTAACCCCAAAACTCTATCCCTAAGGGCTTTTCTAGAAAAACCCGGGATGCTACATACCTCCTCCCTTAACAAAATTCCGACCCCGGAATTTCCTGGCTAACTCTGGGAACTAGCCCTGATCTCAGCCTCTACCTCTCAAGCGGCTTCTCCCACACGCTGGCCAAGCCACGAAAGCCTCTTCTGAAGCTGGTCTGCGAGACACTTGTCTCTCTCACTGCTGATCTTGCCATCCGGCTTAACTTATCAATCCCTTGGCTTCCGCCACGCTTCCGCTGCGCACTCTGATTCACTTGGCTTGAACTCTCTTTCTCTTTCGCTGTTGCAGTCTTGCTGTGGCCATACACCAAACTCCAAGCAAATCCTCTTTGCTTTTATCTTAAAAGCTCTCTGATCATTCCTCATTATGTCATCCTCTGTCACTGGAACACCAGTAACACTATCTGAGGGGATGACTCAAATCTCTCTGCTAATCTCCTGTGTCTCTGAACTCTGTCAGCTCACTCCAGGACTCTCATCTAACATCACTGCAAGGATACTCCTACCGGCCACACTAGGGTCAACCCCTAATCTCTCCACTACACACCAAACTATAAAGCTCTGTGTGTGGCCCCACAATCAACCAAAAACAGGAAGGAGTATCAAGATAAAGTCACTGACCCATCTCTGCATGGGGTACCATCTCTGTCTGCTCCTGGCGGATAGCATAAACTCTAGCTCTGCCTCCGCCTCCTCCTGAGGTACCAGCACCTTCTCCAGGTGCTCCATCACCGGCTCGAGGAATGTCTGCTCTAACCCGCTCGGCACCAACTCTGTCTCTGGGTGGATCTCTCCTGCCTCTGAACTCTCTGACACCACCTCTGCTGGACCCAACACCAGCTCCACCTCTGGCTGGGCACTCTGCCATCTTGTGCCCTGGCTGACGGCACATGTAACACACAATCTGGTCAGCCCAACACTCTCTTGAATGGCACCTGCCACATCTGGGACACTGTGGCGGCTGGGGTGCAAATCTCTGTCTCTGAAACTCTCTGGCTGCCCTCTCGGCTGACATAGGTCTCTTGCCTCTGTCTCTATCCTCTGCCCACTGCTCTCTGTCAACCTCGCTAGTCATAGCACTCATCCTCTGAAAACCAGCCTCTGATCTGAGCGCTCTCCCCAAAGCATCACTGAACTGCTGGGGAGGATATGATCCAGTTAGGACATCCCTGGCTATTGCAAGATGCAAGCCATGAATGAACTTCTGAACTCGACCCAACTCTGTCCCCGCCAAACTAGGGACGAATCTCGCCAAAGCATTGAACTTGGTCGCATATTCCTTAACTGAGTCCGACCCCTGAGTCAGGTCAATGAACTCCTGGGCCTTTTCATACATCATCTCGGTGCCCCTGTACTCGGCGTCAAACAGCCGTCTGAACTCTGCCCAGGTCATCTACCCCTCGGGGATGGAAGTCTTAGCTAGACTCCACCAAACTTTGGCATCACCTCTAAGGTGGAACACCGCGAATCTGACCTTCTCTTTCTCTGACAGTGTGAATAAACCCATCACACTCTCCACTGACTCAACCCATTCCTCTGCCACTAATGGATCTCTAGACCCACTGAACTTTACTGGCTGATACGGTCCTGGCAGATGATAGATCGAATGCAGTCTCCTTGAGGAACTTGTACCAGCTATCTCGGTACTCATACCCTGACCATATTCTGTAAACTCAGCTGGAGACTGATATCTCTCCCTGGCTGACTGAGGCTGAAACTGATACTGAGGCTGATACTGATACGGATACTGTGGCTGAAACTGGGGCTGAGAATACCCTCTCCGTGAGGTCTGAAAAGTTTCGTACGGGGAAGGAGTAACTCTGGTGGGTTCTGAACTACTAACCACACCAGCCTGCTGCAAACTCTCTCTGACTACTTCCCCAATCGTTTCTCTTAACTCTGCTGGCCTCAAAGACACGTAAGAGGAGCTCTGAGATCGCCGCCTATGACTAACACTCATAGGACGGACAGGGGGGCTACTACTGATCTCATCTATCTGTCTAGGGGTAGACTCTTCTCTATCTACAAGCAAACAAGGGGTTAGAAACACAAAACACAGCTCAAACTGAAAAGAAATACCTGACTGTGCTGTGAGGAGGGCCTGGACGATGACTGCGAAGGAGAGAAAACAAGCACCACACACTTACAAACTCAAATCTCTACTGAAAATGGCACAGAGGAACGCTCTGATACCAACTTGTAGGACCCGCCGCCCAGAGTACCCCTGCAGCTGAACAAAATATCTCTTTCTATTAATACTCTGGAAATTGGGTACCCGAGACGGGAATCCTACGGAAAGAAACCCTACTGCTGCTACTGAACACATGCGGAAGCTGAATCTGAAACTGATTAATATACAATGAGCCCAAACTGGCTTTCATAACATACTATTTCTGTTCTTTACACTGTTCTGAATAACTGAAAATGTAAATACAATATTTACAAGACCACACAGGCCAAACTGAAAATACAACTGCAAACTAGTGTGTGGGGTCCCCTCTCGCAAGCCTCGGTCCACCCGCTCCCCGCCAGCAGCACACAACCTGCAAAGGAAGGAAGAAGGAAAGGGATGAGTGATAAAGATCACCCAGTAAGCATTCCTCACTTCCCCCGCCCAAACAAGCGACAAGCATACACACAATCACACAAACTGAAACTTGGCCTCGGCCCTATCCATACATCTAGTCGCTTGCTGGCGCTGCACTGCTTATTCTGTTATCTGGATTGCTGTTATCTGATTACTGATTACCTGCTTATTAATGAGTCATGGCATGAAGAGAATGTCATGTCATGCCGTGCTGAAAACTGAAACTGTATGCTGATGCATGCATCTGAATCCATATCTGTACCCGAAGGTACCTGCTGTGCTGATCAGGCTGATGAACACAGGGATTCGGCATCCTGGCCAAGTGGGCTGAACATTCTAGCTACTGGCTAGAATCTGCTGAAACTGAAACTGAAACTGAAACTGAAACTACTCTGCTGCTGAGCTGACTGACTGGTGTCAGAAAGCTAGGTCCCACAGATGCCCCCTCGAGTTCACCCCAAAACTGAAACCCATACCTTGGGTTCTGACTGCTGAAATCTACTGAATTCGGATCCCTGGATCCTCATTCAGGCTACATGCTGTGTCATGCTATGCATATGCTGTATTCTCATCTGATTTCACTGTTATCTGATGCTTATTAGCCTTTGGATGGATTACCAAACCTTTCTTAATCAATTTATGCCTTTTTCTGGAAAATCTGCTGAACACACGGTCGTGTGGACCAAGCACACGATCGTGCAAGAGAGACACACGGCCGTGCCAAGCAAAGCACACGGGCGTGTGCCCAGACACACGGGACCGTGCCCCGGTCGTGTGTCTGGCCGTGCTCTCCTCTGGAAAATCTGGAGCATTCTACTGAAAAAGCTGGCACACGCCCGTGTCCCTCAGGACACACGGTCGTGTGTCTGCACATCCTGGCCGTGTGCACTACATGCACACGGGCGTGCCCCTGCAGAAACCAGGGCACACGGGTGTGTGTCTGTGGGCACATGGGCGTGTGTCCAGCTCTGCAACTCGAACACCCACCTGGATCATGCAGGAAACTCATCCACACACATCCAAACTGAAATTAAACTGAAACACATATCCAAGGCACTTCAATCATCACATATTCATCATCAATTTCATCATCCATCCAATATTACTACATCCACCATTAAAATCTATCATTTCTCTCACTACAACACACACAAGCAAAGCATGCATGTTCTGGGTGGAAAATAAGCATAGCAATCAACATATAATCATCATCTCATCATCATACACACATACAAGCATAACATCTCAAGCTGGGAATGGAAACACACGTTTCCATCCAAATCAAACAAGCTGGGAAATTGAAAGAGAGAGTAAGAAACACTTACCTCTCGACATGGCTGCTAAAAGCTTAAACTCAAGCTATTCTCTCTGATCTCTGGCTGGATTGGGAGCTGCTGGAAGCTGGAAATCTGAGCTAGGGCTGGGAGCTACTGAAAACAAAGAAACACTGGCTGAGAAGGGAAACTGCGGGTGAGAAACTAATAAATCTCCCGTCTCTCTCTCTCTTCTAACCCACCTGCACGGGCGTTCAGGGCACTGCGCACGGGAGTGCACCAGGGAAAATGAATAAACATCCATTTCCCGCGCTTCGCATGATTGAAACCTCCCTAAAGGCATCATACGAAGGCCACACAACTCTGGAAAACTTGCCAACTCACCCCTGAACTTCTCAAGACCCCCACCCTATTCGCAGACTTATTTCTAACCCCAAAACTCTATCCCTAAGGGCTTTTCTAGAAAAACCCGGGATGCTACAGATTTTCATCCTTGGATTATGCATGTGTGTGTGTATGGCTTTAGAGAGAGAAAGAAAAAGTTTCCATGGTGAAATGCTTGATGATTGATGCATGTGAGATTAGATGCTTTAAATGTGGTTATTGATGTGTTGAGAACATGTGTTGGAAGTGGCTTTGCAATTGAATGAGTTTTGCTTGGTGAATTGTGTAAATTTCCAAGCGGTGCTTTGTTGAAGAACCAGACGCATGACCGTGCGCCAGCATGGCACGACCGTGAGTTTTTGTTTTTCCAGATGCACGTCTGTGTGTACGCTGTATGCACGGCCAGAAATTGCCCATACACGACCGTGTGTTCGCCTACGTACGCCCGTGCATGCCTTTCAGTAAGAATTCCAGAAATTCCAGTAGCTTGCACGACCAGGCGCACGACCAGTGCACGGTCCCGTGCGTTCTGGTTCACGCCCGTCCATCAGCAGTTTTTTAGAAAAAGAATATTAATTGAGTAATTAAGCATGCGAATTCCGAATAAAGGCTAATTGGCTTCAGATAAGCATCAGATGAGCATGAAATCAGATAATAAGCTGCATATGCATATCATGGCATTACATGTAGCTTCAGAGAGGATCAGGGGATCCGAATTCAGCAGTATTCAGTATTCAGAGCCCGATGTACGGGTGAAAGCATTAGGTGGAACATGAGGGGGCATCGGTGGGATCCAGCCTTCTGACACCAGTCAGAACGCTCAGCAGTATTTCAAATTCAGTTCCTGACACTAGTCAGAGGACTCAGCATCATTCAGATCTTACCATCTGACACCAGTCAAATTGGGCAATAGTATTCAGATTCAGCTTTCTAGCCAGTAGCTAGACTGTTTAGCCCACATGGCCAGGATGTCGAATCCCTGTGTTCACCAGTCTGATCAGTACAGTAGGTACCCGAGGGTACAGAGAGGTATTCAGATACATGCATCCAGTATATTCAGTTAGCATGGCATGACATACACATCATGACATGAATAATAATGATATCAGTATATAATGAGAATGAGATTCAGATAACAGTTTCCGAATTCCAGCAAGCGCATAGATGTATGATTAGGGCCGAAGCCCATGTATGTTTGATTTATATGATTGTTTGTGCTTGCTTGGGTATTGAGGAAGTAAGGAGCGCTTACTGGGTGATCTTTATCACTCATCCCCCTCCTTCTTCCATCCTTCTCAGGTGGTTCGTGCTGGGTTCGAGGAGCAGGTGGATCGAGGCTGACGGAGAGGGCATGCACACACACCCCGATCGCAGTTGTACAGTTTTCAGTTTTGGACCTATGTGGTCATATGTATCTTTTGTATGTATCCAGATGTACAAAGACAGTATGTATGTATGAAAAAGGCCAATGGGCCCATTGTACAGAACAATATGTATAATTCAGTCGATGTATATATTTCAGCTTCCGCATGTGCAAAAATATATAGTTTCAGTTTCGTTTATTTTCGTAAGATTCCCGTCACGGGTACCCATATTTTCAGAAGATTAATAAAAGGCCCATGCAGTTTTCAGCAGCAGGGGTACTCGTGGCGGCGGGTCCTACAATAGTCATATAGTGTATACAGAAGTACGATACACACACATATATACATGAGAAAATACAAGCATGTGAGCCAACATGCTATCTGCTGCTGCCAAGCCATATCCCCAAAATCTCGCAACTGTCTCGCTCCAGCTCAGCCACTAGAATCACTAACCTGCAAAAGGAAACAGGGAAGGGAGTGAGTGACAAAGTCACTCAGCAAGTGTTTCCAAACACAACACTCGCAGGTCAAACAACTGACTACGTGACTCGTCACGTAGGAGGTTCTACTATACTGTTGAAGGATTCGTATTCTCTTGATATACCGAAGTATATCCATTTCCTGAATTATTTCTTACTGAATTCTGTTATATTTCTGCTCTATTCTGTTCTATTACTGTTTTGTTTTTCATCTGTTTCTCATGAAATGCTGTACATGACAATGAAATGCATATGCTGATGTCATGTATACTGAAAACTGTAAAAACATGCCCTCAGGCTTGTTTTTCTGAAAAACTACCTTTTCTAAAAACTCTTTCTGATAATAAAACTGTGATCCGAAGATCCTGAATATATACGTCTAGTATATACTGAAATCTGTATCAGAAAATACTGTATCTGAAAATCTGCTATGCTGGCCAGACTGATGAATACAGGGATTCGGCACCCTAGCCGTGTGAGTTCAAAGTCCTACTGAATCTACTGATGCACAACCAGCACTCTCTATCGAGCTTGGTCAGTGACCACGTCTTCTCTAGCGGACGCTGGTTTTCCTCTCTAGCAGGTGTGCGAACTCACAGGTGCCCCCTCGTATCCACCCCTATCTGATATATGAAAAATCATATATGTATATCTAAAAATCATGCTGTTGGATCCGTGGATCCAGTCTGAAAACCTCTGATATGACATGCCGTGCTAAATGCTGATAATCATGCATGATATGTTGTTTTCTGATGTTAATTCTGAGTTTTGTGTGCTTAGGAATGGCTTAGAGTAGCTTAATTCCCTTTTCAATTCTTTTTCTGATTTTCCATAGGTGCACGGGCGTGTGTTCTAGTGTGCACGGGCGTGCGGCAAAGCACACGGGACCGTGTGCTGGCCGTGTCCCTGGGCGTGCATGGTTCTGGAATATTTTCATGAAAATTTGGCAAGGCACATGGGCGTGTGGTGCAACACACGGGCGTGCATCAAGGGGCACACGGGCGTGTATGGCACTGCACGGGCGTGTGGCTGCCTTCTTCTTCTTCCCGTGTCTCGCATACACGGACGTGTGGAATTGGGGGAAAGCACACGGGCGTGTGTCTGGGTTTCTACACGCACACGGCCAACATGCACGACCGTGTCCATGCAGAATCTGAGGCCACACGGGTGTGCCTCACGGGCACACGGGCGTGTGCTCAACTCAAATTCTGTAGAATATGTCTGAAAATCCAGAAATTCCCACACCAACACTTCCACACTTCAAATCATCCAACATACACATTTTCTACTGCTGCTAGCAAGCAATTAATCATCATTTCATCAACTCAAACACGCCACATATCATCAATCAAGCATATATCATCTGAAAAACAGTATATACGCATGTAACTCATGGAAAACCACTCAATCATGCTATCATCCATAATAACACAGCTCAAACATGCTGGAAATATCTCAAACAAGCACACATAAAGCTCACATAAGCTGGAAACAGCCATTCATGCTCTGAAAACAGCGAGAGAGGTAAGGAAAACACTTACCTCGCGCCATGGAAGCTTAACCTCTATCTCTGGAAGCCTCTGGATCTCTAATCTGAAGCTGAGCTGCTGGGGGATCTCTCTTTAGAACTCTAGGGTTCACTGGAGCTGAGGAAGAAGAAGAGAAAACAAGGGAAATAAGCTGGGAAAGCTGAACTGCGCGCAACTGGAAAAATTAAAACAATATAACTGGTTGGGGCAAGACACACGGTCGTGTGTCCAAGGCACACGGTCGTGTGTGTGGTGGAAAATAGTCATTTCCACCCACCCTTGCGCAGAAACTGAACTAAGCCCCAAAGGACTTCTAAAATGACTTTTCTACCCCCTAAACTTTCCTAAAATGACAATTCTACCCCTTGGGTCATTACAAACAACTAGTATTCCATATAGCAATAGGCTATCCTTCGCTTTCGCGAACAAGGTTCCTACGAATAGGGATTTATCCTAGTAGTGCTATACTGGAAGGCTTCACATGACTTAATAATTAATGAGGGTTTTACAAATTAAGTTTCATCAATTTTAGTCTGCATGTAAGGTGATATTTACAAAAATAAAACTCAAACATGCATACTACGAGGCAAAAAAAGATTGTGCTAGTATACAAATTATAACTACTGTTGGGCCTTGACCCAAGGGAATCGACAAATCAGCGTAGTTCTTCATTGTCTTGAGACTTCAAGTACACTGCTCCTTTTCTTCTTGATTCTTTAAATAATTACAAGGCTTTGTTTTCTAGTTACATACAAGTAACTAATTCTAAAATTACATCATTTTTTAGAAACCTCGAGTTATATTCAAGAAGAGTTGGGTGAGAAGAGAATTACATTCAAAAGAAAATAGAGAAAGTAGGACAAACAAGTTCTATTTTAAAGATTATAACATACATTCCTAAAATAAATCCAAAAGTCAACTCATATACCAGACAATATGCATAAACATCATTGAACATATATGCATACAAATAAAATTAATAAACTTAATTTTAATTAACCATGTCAAACTTGCGTTCTAATCCTTATAGCTTTGCAAAATTACAAACATACCTCAAGAACTTGTAAAACTTGCAATTTGATGACCTAAAGTCAAATGCTAATTCTACATTAATCACGGGCATGAAGTAACAACTTCACAACTGTGACATGTGGTCTCATGGGTATGACATAATCATACATACCCATGACTTTGCCAAACTTTTGAAATCAGTGTAAATTCTAGAAGCTAATATAGGCATTGTCATGGGTCATGTACGATCATATATATAGGCATATTTTGCTCTATATATGAGCATGACCAACACAACCATACATGGAGTCATGATATGGATTCACAGGGCGTGACCTTATCAATTACACCTAGTCATGCTCGTGACTTCTCATAGTCACAATCATGATAAACGTGATTTCTAAAAATTCTTATGAAAAAATGCACCCAAAATCCACCCAAACAACATGTTTGATGCCAAAAATGACCAAAAATTTGCATTAATGCCAATAGCCATTTCAAGCAACACTCCTATTACACAAAAATTGAGTAATGGAAGCGATTTCATACAATAATATGAAAATGGGCACTCAACCAATTTCTTGTAGCATTCACATCCATATTCACAATTCTTAAGCATAAATCACAAAAAATTAAAACTCTACAAATTTACATTTATGTTATTAATTAATTTAGGCCGAACGACATATTGCCACCCAAGGTTTGGCTCAATGACAAATTACCACCCGCAAAACTTTTTAAATCCAAGTAGCCACCATTTCACTGTAAAAAAGGCCAAAATACCCTTTATAATATTAATATTAAAATAAAATTTAATATAAATAATATTAAAAAATTAAAATAATAATATTAAAATAATTATTAAAAAATTAAAAAAATATTAAAAAATAAAAAAATATAAAAAGTAGTCACTGCCACCGGCAGTAGTGGCCGCTTATAACTTAGTCAAATGGTAAAAAACGATCATCTAGTTCTATTGGCAACTAGATCTGGTCGCCACGATAGCGAAGGTAGCCAGATATGGTCGTCTTTGTCGCATCTGGTCGCCTTCGCTATCATGACAACCAAATCAGACCGCTAATATGATTGGGTGACCGTTTCCGACTACCTAGTTAGGTTAGAGGTGATCATTGCTGCCAGCGATGCTGCCGATGGTAGTGGCTGCTTTTTATACTTTTTTTATTTTTTAATAATTTTTTAAAATTTTCTTATTATTTTAATATTTTTTATTTTAATTTTGTTTTTAATATTATTTATAAAATTTATTTTTAATTTTAATTTAAAAATACAAATATACCCTCTCTGACGGATGGGTATTTGGATTTAAAAAGTTTTGAGGGTGACAACTTGTCATTGAACCAAACCTTAGGTGACAATATGTCGTTCAACCATTAATTTAACATGTTATCTCAATTGCGTTAACCATAATAACACGTAAATCAATCAAATAAACAAACAACGCAAGTAAGATTTTCATATATGACAATGGTGGCTATGATACCATTATGAGGAAACTCGAAGTCACCAAAAGAGTAGCTATGCAACAGAAGTTGGAAGAGCATCACTTTCTTTTTGTATGGATATCATTTTGGGCTTTTACTTGGTGTTTATGTTTAGTTACTGTACTTTGTAGTATTTTGTATGTGTCTTTGTTTATTGTCAAAATTGCATTTACTACATGACACACAAAAACCTCATAAACTTGGGGGCAAATTGTAGATATCTAATTTTGATCTAATCAAGTTTTTTTCAATTATGATAGTTTACAGGTTTGCATACAAAACTTTTTATCAACAAGTTGAGGCCCAAGGCTCATGAACAAAGAACGGACTTGATGTGTGTGTACCCTAGAGCTTCTTGAACACCATTAGTCTGTTTCCTTTGAATAATAGCCTCAAGGTTGTGTCTAAACTTGTTTTAAGCCCTTATGATATTGTGCATAAATAGACTTTTATCCTATGCATAAACACTTGCTATATGTGTGTCTATAGATAGATTGTTAGGATATATGAATATCCTATTTTATTTGCGTTCATAAATAGTTGTTATCTGCCACGAGACTCACTTGTCTCATTTGTTTGATTTTTCTAAATAAAAGATAAATCCTTAAATAAAGCAAAAGGTAAACCTTTGGAAAAGAAATTTAACTCTATCACCGATAGCTCCAAGATCTCATATTAAAATAGTTGATTTACGGGGGAGCATTGAGAGACCCGTCACACTCTCCGTTGCTCTCTTTTTGTGAATAATTTTGTAAGTAAGAGAGAGAGAGAGACATGAGTCGGGGTGCAGTTGTCTTTATTCTATAAGAGGTGGGAATGTTGGAAGCATAGGAAGCAAAAGGCTAACGTCTAAACGCAAGGCTCAAAATAGCGGTACCGCTAGCTACATCCATACCCACATAACCTATTTTATCTAAAATCAAATAAGAAAAAAAAAAAGCGATTTTTTTTTTTTTTTTTGGTTAAAGAGCTAGGAGAGATTTTTTTCTCATAGTTGATGGGAACGTTGTTTTCTTTTTAAGGAAATAGATGGGAACAAGAAGAGTTTGTGGGTAGAAAGTCAGGGGTTGTGACAGATTGTGGGTTGGGTTTGAGGATGCAAGAAAAGCAAAGTGACGGAAGTGAGAGATTGTTGGTGTTTGATGATGATAATGATGATGGTAAGTTATTAGCATCTTCCGCTGCTTCTTGTTCTGAGAGCCCTGTTCACAGTGCTTGTTTTGTTGGTTTTATTTGTGAAGGTGGTGGTAGTGGTGGGCCCTTATATTGTAATGCAAGCAACCAGGTTGCTTGTATGAGTGATATATACGATGCTATTGGTGTTTTTGCTTCTGGATCTGCTGCTAATACTGCGACTGCATCTGCATCTGCACTACTCCTGTCTAAATCTCTAAACTCTTCTAACTTTGACTCTTCCTTTTCTTTCAATTCCTCAGGTAAAGTTCACATCTTTCTCTGTGTTTATGAAGTTCTACCTGTAATCTATTTATTGCGTTTCAAAGTTGAAGAAGAGTTTTAGTATTTTAGTAATGTTGTGAATTTAAATTTGATGTAATACTGTTCTCTGCAACGGTAGGAGAAATGGCAGTTTCTGCGAATGTCAGACTGCCTTTTATTGCTGCTCAGTTGCAAGAACTTGAGAGGCAGACCATGATATTCAAGTTCATTATGGCTTCTATTCCTGTCCCTAACGAACTCCTGTTCCTCATTTTCAAAACCCCATCAGCTCTTCCTCCTCCGCACTCCAATAGTAATTTCTCTATCTTTTATAGCATTTTCTTGCATTAATGTTAATTTTAATGCTGGTGTTGCTTACATTATCATCCTATGTTTCCACTGGATCATCCAAATGTTGCTTATATTATCATCCTTGCCTTGATATTGTCAAAGATGATCAACTTATTGTTTGTTGGCTAGTCTCTTAATGAGATTTACTGGACGCTTATGGGTTTGATTTTAGTGGTACGAGCTTCAATGGAAATGGGGGTTATGAGCCATAATAGCTTGGATCCGGAGCCATGGAGGTGTAGAAGAACAGATGGAAAGAAATGGAGGTGCTCCAGAGATGTGATTCCTGATCAAAAGTACTGTGAACGCCACTCTCACAACTGTCGTCCCCGTTCAAGAAAGCCTGTGGAATTACCAGCCCACCCAATCAAGAAGAATGATCATATTGTTACGGACTCTCTCAACCTTGCATCAAATACCATCAACAGGCCTTATCCAACGTCTCTTTTTCTCAACCAGAACATCGGCTCTTCGGCCTTATACAGTGATCAACGACCCAGGTAACTTGCGGGTTTCAATGCTCGCTCTGCTCTGAATCTGAAGACACAATTAATGTATTAGTCATACTTGATATTAATGTTCTGTTACAATCGCATTCGCTGGTTTCTATCCATGGTCTACTGGGAATGTTATGACATGGGCCTTTTCGTTCCGCCTTTTATACTTCCTTAGCCCCAAATTGGTTTCCCATCGGACTCAAACACAACAGATCACGAGACACTTCGTTGATGCGTGGTCTATAGGAGATGGAAATATCGGTAATGCGGACGTCATCAGCCACAGGATATGAGAACCTACCCGAGTCTCCCCTTATACTATCAATGTCTGGTGGGAGCGAAATTGAAAGAAATGAAAATGTTCTAATGGGTAATCTTGGTACCTCAGGCTCAGAAACAGAGAACTTTGTGAGTTCTAGACCTCACTGGATGAACCATATTTCAGGAATAGGTTCAACACCTGGTGGACCATTGGCTGAAGCATTGTGCCTTGGCATTGCAAGTAGTGCAAAATCAGATTCGAACGAGGCATCCCCTCGTGCTTGCAGCACTAGCACCACTACCAGCAGCAGTGAAAGCTCATGTGGAGATGGCGGTCGCTCAGGGACCCAGTTTTATTTACGCAATATGGGTGGTCTTTCGGGAACATTTACTTTTTGTATCAGTGAACTGGTAAATTTTGACTGAACGAATTAAACTTGATTACACAGGCCAGAGCTAACAACAATTCTATATAAGAAAAAAATTCTTAGTAAATTTTGCACAAATGTTTCTAATTAATTTCATTTGCTTTTCTTGGGTCCTTTCTTTTTTTTTTTTTTTTGGGTAAGTTTTTCTTGGGTCATTTGTGGCAGTGGGAAAGGAAATCTCCTCGTCCATCATATATTCGTGGTACTGTTTGCATTTTCTCTTAGCAACTTAAAGTCGAAAATTTTGAAGAGCAAGTAGTAAATTACTTCCACGATAAAACTAACTCGTTTCCTCTGGAAAAAAATGGTCGGAAGAACCTCGATAGCAGGTCCATGAGAACCCGAAATTCTACACATTAATTAGATTTGCCACGCCTGGCATTACATGACGATAACCTGAAATTTACTCAAAATTTTAACTGAAATCAAACTGAAATTTATACAATTTATTTTGTTTCTGGCTAATGCGGAAGGTTGAGATGAGTAAATTGGCAGCTCAGTTATTCCCACAAATTGAGATAGAACCTTGATCCAGACAATGATGGAGAAATTTCGCCACCAAAACTCTCAGTATAACAGGACGAATAGTTTGACAGCTGCTCTATTCCATAATAGCCACCATGTAGGCTCTTGAAGCTGATGCTTCCCAAGTTCTGGTTAGAAGGATTACATGCAGTACCAACACCACAATGTTGCTCAGGAGCTGGATAAGAGAGGCGCTTCTTCACTGACCCGCAACGCTCTCTCTGGGGTGTTGGCGACCTCTGCCTCGGTGCACTCTGAGACCGAGCCCGAGCCTTGGCGGACTCAGTGGCAGCCATATAATTTGGCATTGTAGAAGTAGCAGCAACCCCATTTGTGCCTGTTGCATAGCGAGATATTCCATTATTAATACAACACGTGGAGCTTAAGTTTGGAGTTACTGCAGCCGAGTAACTTCTGTCTTCCTTGACGTATCTAGGGCTTGCTGAACGCACTTGAAGCAGCTTGGTTTTGCCCGGAGAGGGTGTGACAGTTGATTGGTGGAGAGAGAAAGTTTGTTGTGCCCGTTGAAGTGGAGAAGCAACACAGTGAAGTCTAACTTGTTTTTGTTCATGATTTTGAGACTGGGATTTTTGGAGAGTTGGAGAAGAATAAGAACAAGGCCTCGACATGTCAATTTCTACTGTTTTTATATAGTCCCTATTATCAGTTGAAGCTCTGCTATTAGTGCTATTGTCCCATTGCCTGGTGGCCATCCACCGATCAAGCCATTTTTTCCTTTCTTCTAAATCACTTTCATCTCCTGCAGATGGATTCCTGCGAGATCTCCATATCTTGACGTGGTATGGAGATGTTAACGGGTAGATTTAGAACATTGGTTCGTAAGTCCAAAATAAACGTGCATTTGAACAGAATAAGAGTGACCTAACCTGGTTAGAGAAAGCATAAGCGAGGGCTTTTTCCCGTTTCAGAGAAGCGTCCATCCGATTCTGTAACAGGCCATCGGTCCCCTGGCTTGAATGCGGATGGTCTTCCCAATCATCTAGTGTACCACTCACACTTTTGGACTGTGAGAATAGAAAGCCTTTATTAGAGTAGAGAAAGGTCGCATTAATCTCATAATATGAAATCTACCTGGATATATATATATATATATATATATATATATATATATATATATATATATTTTTTTTATGTACAAACTTACCATAGACTTCCTATTTTTAATGTCTTGAAGATTAGCAGACTCCCATAAACTATTGATTTCAGCAACCATAGACTTTCTGCTGATTTCATGTGAAAGCCTTGCTCGTTGATCACGCACTCTATCTTGTGCTCGAACCAAAGCTTGCATGCATTTCAGTGTTAACTTGGCTTGTTTTCGAACATTTTGTCCCCTCACCAAAGCTTGAAGCATTACGAGCCCTTTAAGTGCACGCAAAGCTCTTCTTGCCTTGAACAAACAGATCTTTTTATGAGAGTGCCTCAAACTATGGAAAAGAAGAAACGCTATATATAAATTTTGAATCCCAGCATTTTTGTGTTCCTAGTACTTACTAGGTAGCCTCTGAAAGCTGTTTGAATAACTACAGCAGCGTTGTGTTCTTTAACAAAGTTGGAAGGCCTAGTGAGCCTAGCGATCTCTACCGCCGCTTGGGCTGTCGCCACGGCCGCTTCAGCAGCTGCCGCAGTGGCTGCTGCCACTGCAATTGCGTGCCTCTGATCAGCCGCTAAAATAGGGATCATTGGTGTTGCTGTAGTTGTAGTAGTAGCCTTTGTTACCGGCTTTGCTTCACATTGTTTTGCATGATCACTGTTAGGCCTTCGAAAAAGCCATCTTCGTTTCTCTCTTTTCTGCACAAACCCAACTTCTCATCAGCATTAGGAAAAAATAAAACTTCGAAACACGTAACAGAAAACATTAAAAAAGCGTAAGAATTGTTACCTTTTCTTCCTCTTCTTGCTCATGTTCTTCTCTTCTTCTGCTAATCTTTTTCTCCTTCTCTTTAGTCGGGGACCTAAAGGCCCTTTTCACCATCGTCAACCAAGAGGTACCATTTTTCTTTCCCATGGAGAGGTACGAGAAAGCTCTGATGCATTTACACTTCACCCAAAGGCATATCGATTTGATAAATCCTTCTTCACCATAAATGAAGCAGTCAATTATTTTAGAGAGAGCTAAAGCATGCAGAAGGATATGGATGCTTATTTGTGCACTGCAGAACCCACAAGGTACGAGCTCCAAAACATATGCCTGCAAATCAAGCAATGTAGGTGTTTGGTAGTGGCATGGGAAAATAAAACTAATAGAGTTGTCAGAATTGCATAGTAATTTGTGCATGAAAATGTCGCAGAAGATGACATGAGATGGAGAAAGACGGGAGTTTTTAATGTTACAAAGAATCCAAAGCTCATTGAAGATAGATAAGCTTTATTATTGATTGAGTATGCTTTTAAATTATCTTCTCTTTATCAATAAACTGACTAGACCCATTGGCTTCACGTGTTTATGAGCAGCTAAAGGACAATGCAGAGAGATAAGAGATGAATGCATCAACAGGACTGAATTCTCCTCGAAGACCATGAAAGAAAACTTATTAGCCAGTTGCTTTGAAGAGGAATCCTTTACTGTACATGTTTTGGGTTGCAGGGAAAGTTAGCTTCACTTCCCGATAGCCGGTCAAACTCTGCTAGACTTTCCAATAATAATTCTTGACTCAAATATTAAATAATGACCAGAAACTGAAAATCATGTTGCTCCAATTTTGTGATTCCCTTCGTTATTCTAAGCATTCTAGTTAGTGTATTTTTGTGCAGTTATTATCATCACCTAATTGGCCTTCCCTTTTGTATTTGTGCATTCTGTTGATGCATCCTGATGACAAAAGCTGCTAGCCCCCTCCAGCTTCCTGCTCTTTGATGCCAATCACTTTGCCCGCCCAATGACTCTATCCCACCCCAACTTTGGCGAAATTATAATTTTTCCTGTGTGTAAGTTAGAAAATATCGTAACATTTTCAATACTAAAAATAAAAAATAAAAAATTCTACTATAGTTTTAATGGTTTTTTGATGGTTGTAATTGGTTAAATCATTAAAAATTGCATGGCTGTTTTGGTGTCTTGTAACTGGCTAAACCACAACCTCACTTATTTTATTAAAACTATTGCATATATTATTATAGAAAACAATAGTTTTAAGTGAGAAAAAAAAGGAATTATTTGAGAAAAATACTATAAAGTTTTCTAGGTTATCAAAGTTAATATAAGCTCTGAAAGGAAATTTCATTATATCTTAAAGGCTTTATACTAATCCTTTTGCACTTGTTAAAGGGGCAAAGTTTTCTTTAGGAAAATGGCTTTGTTACACACTTTAAAGTCAGTATTTTATTTTGTTTGTTTTTGTCAACAACTTAGAAGAAATTTCTATGAAATGATGACTTTATTTATGAAAGATCTGCTTATTGACTTTGTGAAGTTGAAGAGATTATATGGTCATAATTTTCTTCGTTGGCAAAAAAGAATGCATTTTCTCCTAGGTTCTCTACTTGTCATTTATGTTATGAACACCACAAAACCAAAAGATAAAGAGGATGAGACTATTGCTAAGATTAGAATAAGGCAAAAATAGGAGATGGATGATAAGATTTGTAGAGGACATGTTCTAAATGCTATGTCAGACTGTCTAATTGATATCTATCATGGAGTTGCTACAACAAAGGAACTATGGAAGAAACTGGAAACCAAATACATGACTAAGGATGATAAATCTATTATAAAATGCAGGATAGTAGATTTATTATGGTGCAATTTACTGAACTTGAACGAAGTTTGTGTAAGACTCGTCGCCACGCATACCTCTGTTGCTGAATACTGAGGTTCTTTTATTAATAATCTAGAAATATGGGTATACGTGACGGGAATCCTACGAAAAGAAAACCTACTGCTACTATACATCTGTACACAAGCAGAAGCTGAAATACATACAATTGAAATATACAATGACTATACAATGGGTCCAAACTGGCCTTTATCATATATACCTACTGTTCTGTACATTGTTTTATATCTGAGTAAGTGAAACATTTACAATATGACTCATCAGGTCCAAAACTGAAAATATACATACTGAAACTGTGGTGTAGGGCCCTCTCCCGCTAGCCTCGGTCCACCCGTTCCTCGGCAACAGCACGGACACCTGAAAAGGAAGAAAGAAGGAGGGGGATGAGTGATAAAGATCACCCAGTAAGCATTCCTTACTTCCCTCAACCCAAGCAAGCAACATACAATCATATATACCTGACATCGGCCCTAACATTCATCTAGTCACTTGCTGGAATCTGAATCTGATTAATCTGTTTATCTGGATCTTATTTGTTTAATGATTTCATTATCATTCATGTCATGATGTATATGTCATAATTGTGGATGCATGCATCTGAAAATCTGTATGTACCCGAAGGTACCTACTATACTGATCAGACTGATGAACACAGATATTCAACATCTTGGCCATGTGGTCTGAACAGTCTAGCTACTGGCTAGAAAGCTAAATAATAAATACTGCTGGATAATCTGACTGGTGTCAGAAAGTTGAATTCCATAAATGCCCCCTCGAGTTCACCCATACTCTAACCCATACATCAGGTTTCGAATACTGAAATCTACTGAATTCAGATCTCTTGATCCTCTCTCATGCTACATGACATACTATGATATGCTCATGCTGCTTCAATTATCTGATATCTGATTATCTGATGCTTATAATGTTTTATATTTAGTTTCTCATACTTAATTGTTTCTTTTTCTGCTTATTCTGAAAGTTTCTGTTGCTGCATGGGCGTGTGAGCAAAGGTCACACACGGGCGTGCATGGTAAAAGCACATGGTCGTGTGCCCAGACGCACGGGGTCGTGCGCTGGTCGTGCTCACTTCTGAAATTTTGGGCAAAATTCATGAAAAAGCTGGCACACGACCGTGCTCCTTAGGACACACAGGCGTGCATCTGCATTTCTGGCCGTACACACAGCATGCACACGGGCGTGCTCTTGCAAAAATAAGGGCACACGGTCGTGCTCATGCAAGCACACGGTCGTGTGTCTTGTTCTCAAACAAGAACACATGCCTGGAAAATGCACAAATTCTATACTATTTCTCAATCAATCTCAAATCAACTTCTAACATACATTCCCAGCACTTCAATAAGCATGTATATCAACTCAATCTCAACATGCATTAACTACAATTCATTCCACCATGGAAGCATCTCCTTTCTCTCACTAAAACACACACAAGCAAGCAAGCATGGTTCAAGGGTGGAAATTCATCATCTCATACGACATGCATCATCATATAAACATGCACAAAACTCATCAACATGCAAGGAACTCATCCAAGCATCACAATTCATCAGAGTAAGCTGGAAAAACACAAGGAGAAGTAAGCAAACACTTACCTCTCGCCATAGCCACCGAAAATCTTTCTTTCAAACTAATCTCTTGGCTCTCTCATCGGATTAGGAGCTGCTGGAAGCTGAGTTTCCTCTCTAAGGTTGGGAGCTGCTGAAACAAGAGAAAAATGGCTGAAATGGATGAGGAATTAAACTTAATCTCTCGTCTCTCTCTTTTCTAGGCAACTTGCACGGGCGTGCAAGGCAATGTGCACAGGTGTACACCTGGGAAAATGAAGAAAATTCATTTCTTACGCTTCGCATGATCGAAACCTCCCTAAAAAATCATGCGAAAGCCACACAGGCTCTGAAAATTTACCATCTAACCCCTAAACTCTTCTAGACTCTCAATCTATCTCTGAATCCTATTTCTAACCCTAAAACTCTATCTCTAGGGGCTTTTCTAAATCTGGGATGCTACAGTTTGAATCATTTTAAACTTCATAACATGCATATGGATGAAACAATTGTTGTGTCTTCTATAATTGATAAATTACCTCTTTCTTGGATGGATTTTAGAAGAAGTTTGAAACATAAAAAAGAGGATATGCCTCTTGATGAATTGAATAAATTTCTTCATGTGAAAGAAGACTTTTGTATGCAGATTGAGCCAAAGGAGCTTTTTATTTCTTTTCCAAAAGTGCATATGGTAGAAAAAGACAATTCTTCCAAGATTACCTCAAAATAAGCAATTCAGGGTGGTAGCTCTTGAAAAGGGAAATAAAAGAAGTAGAAAGTGATCTACAACCTTTTTCAAGAAACTTGGGCATGTCAAGAAGGACTGTTGCCACTTCAAGAAACTCAAGCACAATAACGGCTTTACAAGAACTAGAGATGGCAACCTAATTGCAACGATTTCTAAAATCAACATGATTGATGATGATGCTACTTGTTGGGTGGATTTTGACATCACAAGATGTGTATGCAAGAACAAGGAACTCTTCAAAACCATGGAACCTACATTATATGGCATGGTCATGTTCATGAAAAACTCTTCTACTACCAAAGTTATTGGCATAGTCAATGTTGAGATAGAATTTACTTTTGGTAGGAAATTGACTTTGACAAATGTGTATTTTATTCCAAAAGTTAGGAAAAATCTTGTTCATGTTGCCTTATTAAACAAATTTGGGTTCAAGCTTGTATTTGAGTTAGATAACTTTATTCTATCTAAGAGAGGGAAATGTTTGTAGGCAAAAGTTATCTTTATATTGACATGTTCAAACTGAATATTGCTTTTGTTAATGGAAATAATGTTATTTTAGCTTATATTGTTGAGTGTGATTCTAAATTTCTTTGGTTCTTTAGACTTAAACATGTGAATTTTTGAAGATTGCATGATATTGTTAAATTAAACTTGCTACTTCACTTTAATAAAAGTAATAAGAATGTAATACATCTATACTCACTAAAATCACTAAGAATCCTTTTGAAAATGTTGAAAAAACTTCAAATGTGCTAGAACTTATTCATAGTGATGTTAATGATATGCATAGTATGCCTCATTTGGAAGTAAGAGATATTATGTGACATTCATTGATGATTGTTCTTAATTTTGTTATGTTTATTTGTTGTGTTCTAAAAATAAAGTCATAGAAAAATTCAGAATATATAAGTTTGAAGTTGAGCTTCATTGATAGACCTTTATAAAAAGATTAAGGTCAAAGGAGAAGAGTATTATGTTCTAAAGTACTTTGAGTCCTCTAGGATTGTGCATGAAACTACACCTTATACACCACAAAAGAATGGCATGGCAAAAAGAAACAGTCGTGTGTTAACACAAATTGCCAATGTAATACTTTCCAACTCTAGTTTCACCCAAGGTTTTTGGGATAAGACAATGCTTATAACATGTCATATTCTTAACCGAGTTCCTAATAAAAAGAGCAACATTACTCCATATGAATTATGGTACAAGAGGAAACCAAATCTAAGCAATCTTAGAATTTAAGGTTGTTGTGCTATTGTTAAAATCTTTGAACCCAAAAGAAAGAAATTGAGTGAAAGAGGAATTGAATGTATATTCTTAGGATATGCATATAATAGCAAGATATTTAGGTTCATGGTAATAGAACTTAGTAATTCAAAATCAGTAAACACTATGATTAAGTCTAAAAAAGCTATTTTTGATGAAAATATGTTCAACTCTATTTCTAGAATTAAATATGAGGTTTCAAAAAAAGAATTGGACAAAAGAAAGAAAATTTTAGAAAGTGATCTTGATAAGGAGGTTGAAGAGCTTCGAAGAAGCAAAATACCAAAAAAGGTCAAGACCTATGGACCTGATTTCTTTATGTTTCTTGTAAAAAGGAACTAGAGAAATTATGAGTAGGTAAATTCCTTATTGCTTCAATATAGAAGTAGATTCAAGAGCCTTTGAAGAGGCAATGAAGTGTCATGATACTACCTTTTGGAAGGAAGCTATAAACATGACATGGATTCCATTATAGGAAACAACATTCGAAAATTGGTTGTTGTTTTACTTGGCTCCAAAACAACTAGATATAAATGGATTTTCGAAAAGAAATGAAGGTGGATAGTACCATAGACAAGTTCAAGGCAAGGTTGGTAGTTAAGGGCTTTACTTAGAAGTAATGTATCATTTACTTTAATACATGCTGATTTGTTTAAAGGATAACTACCATAAGAGTGCCTATTGCGCTAGTTTCTATATGCAATGTAGGACCCGCCACCCCGAATACCTCTGCTGCTGAATAATATTGGAGAGCTTTTATTAATAATTTGAAAACTCGGGTACCCGAGACGAAAATTCTACGAAAATAAATAAAATTGAAACTATACAACTCTGCACATGCAGAAGCTTTACATTAATTAAAATTGAAATATACATGATCTGTCTTGTACAATGAGCCCATAATGACCTTTTCATACATATAAACTGTTTCTGTACATCTGATTACATAAAACATTTATAATATGACCACACAGGTCCAAAATTGATATATACATACTGAGATCGTGGTGTGGGCCCTCTCCCACAAGCCTCGAACCACCCGCTCCTTGAAGACAGCAGAACACCTGAAAATAATGAAAGAATGAGGGGGATGAGTGATAAAGATCACCCAGTAAGCGCTCCTTACTTCCCTCAAAACCCAAGCAAGCACAAACAATCACAAACATACCTGGCCTCGGCCCTATTCATACATCTATGCGCTTGCTGGAATCTGAAACAGTTTATCTGAATATCTGATTAATCTGATTCTTATTATTATTCATGTCATGATGTGTATGTCATGTCATGCTACTAAAAATACTGTGGATGCATGCATCTGAATAACTGAATATCTGAATGTACCCGTAGGTACCTACTGTGCTGATCAGACTTGGTGAACACAAAGATTCGACATCCTGGCCATGTGGGCTGAACAATCTAGCTACTGGCTAGAAAACTGAATAATAACTGCTGGACGATCTGACTGGTGTCAGAAGGCTAAAACTGAAATACTGCTGAATATTCTGACTGGTGTCAGAAAGCTGAATCCCACAGATGCCCCCTCGAGTTCACCCATACTCTTACCCGTACATCAGGTTCTGAATACTGAATACTACTGAATTCAGATCTCTTGATCCTTTCTGAAGCTACATGTCATGTTATGATATGCATATACAGCTTTATTAACTGAATTCATGCTCATCTGATGCTTATCTGAAGCATTTTAATCATTAAACAAGTTTTCTATACTTTATTTCTTATTTTCAATTCTTTTTCTGAAAAACTGTAAGTGCACGGGCATGTGGGACAAAGCACACGGGCGTGCATACCTCACACACGGGCGTGCATGGCTAAGGCACACGGGCGTATGCCTGGATGCATAGGACCGTGTATCGGTCGTGCGTCTGACCGTGCAGGTTACTGGAATTTGGGTGCTTTCTCTGAAACAACAGGCACACGGGCGTGTGTCTGCTATTCTTGCTCGTGCACACAGCGTGCACACGGGTGTGTGCCTGGAAAAACAAAGGCACACGATCGTATGTCTTGTTCTTCAACAAGAGCACTTGTCGGAAAATACACAATTTTCATCCATTTCTCATTCAATCACCAATTCACTTTAAACACACTTTCCCAGCACCTCAAACAACACATTTGCAACATCCAATTTAACATGCATCAACTCACAAAGAATCTACCATGAAAGCAAGCTCTTTCTCTCACTAAAACATGATCAAAGCAACATGCAAAGATTCAAGGATGGAAATTCATCATCCAATTTAACATGCAACATCATATAATCATTTCCAACATTCATCAACATGCAAAGAACTCATCCATGGCTTCAAAATTTACAAAGCAAGTCGGAAAACTCAAGAAAAAGGTAAGCGAACACTTACCTCGTGCCATTGCCTCTGAAAGCTACTCTTTCAAACTATTCTCTTGGCTCTCTCGTGGGATTGGGAGCTATGGGAGGCTGGATCTCCTCTCTAATGTTAGGAGCTACAAATGGAAGAGAGAAACTTTGGCTAAAATGAAGGCTGGGTGAGAAAAATGTCTAAGTCTCACGGCTCTCATATTTATATAATCACATGCACGAGCGTGCATCAAAGGTGCACGGGCGTGCACAAGGGAAAATGGACTTAATCCATTTTTCGCTCACTCGCCTAATCGAATCCTTTCGAAAGGATTCACACGAAAGCCACGTAGGCTCCAAAAACTTACTAACTCACCCTTGAACTTCACTAGACTCTCAATCTATGTCTGGATTTTATTTCTAACCCCAAAACTCTTTCCCTAAGGGCTTCTGAATCTAGGATGCTACATGCAAGTTAATAATTCATCAAATAGATGTGAAAACAACATACTTAAAGTTGAATTAGATGAGGAAATGTATATGAAACAACTCGAAGACTTTATATGCCTAAACAAGAAAGGAAGGTGTACAAACTTGTTAAGTCTTTGTATGGACTAAAGCAAACACCTAAATAATGACATCAAAATTTTGATGAGGTTGTACTTATTAATGATTATGTGATCAATGGATTGTACAAATCTATATATAACAAGTTCAACAATGATAAAGGTGTCATAATTTGTTTATACATAGATGATACGTTGATTTTTGGTACTAGCTTGATCAAGTTGATGATACTAAATAATTTTGACAAAAAGTTTCAAAATGACAGATAAAGGTGAGGTAGATGTCATCCTTGGTATTAGAATTGCATAAGATCAAGAAAGCTTAATGCTTTCTCAATCTTATTACATTGAAAAAGTACTCAAAAAGTTCAATAATTTGATTAAATTCTTGCCTCAACACCCTTTAATTCTAACATGAAATATGTTAAAAATATTGGAGAACCAGTGTCACAACTGGAATATACTAAGATGATTAGGTGTCATATGTATGCAATGATGTGCACAAGGCCCGATATATCATATGTTATTGGTAAATTAAGTAGGTACACTATTAATCCAAGTGACATGCATAGACATGGGGTGATAAAAATTCTCAAGTACCTAAAGAAGACAATAAGTTATGACATAAACTATTGTGAATATCCTTTTGTCTTTGAAGGATATTGTGACATAAGTTGGATTACCAATAGAGAAGATCATGCTTCAACTAATGGGTGGATTTTTATGTTTGGAGAGAATGCAATTTCTTGGGGTTCCAAGAAACAAACTTACATAATTATTCCACCATGGTTGTTGAGTTCATGGCTTTAACTTTTACAAGCATAAAAGTGGAGTGGCTAAAAGATTTATTTTATGAGATTCCTTTATGAACAAAACCAATAGCACTGGTTTATATTCATTATGACAGTGAAGCTACTTTGGCAAAAGCTTATAATCACATATATAATGGTAAGTCTAAGCACATTGGACTTAGGCATAGCTATGTAAGAGACTTAATTTTTACAGGTGTGATCACAATAAACTTTGTATGTTCAAGTCAAAATTTACTTGATCTTCTGACAAAAGGGTTAGCTAGGAACTTACTAAATAAAAGCTCCAAAAGGATATGTCTCAAGCCCATCCAATTTGGTAACCCATGAGGGAAACTCGACTCAACACTTGATACAACATGAAGTCTTGCGTTCAATGAGTCAAAGTGCTCCATTAGAGTGATTATGAGTACTATGACTGATATTTCATAATAAGAAAGAAAACAGTATTTGGTTCCTATGGTTTGAAATTGAAAGGTTGACTTAATACTCTTAAATAATCTATAGATAATTTTTTTTTTGAAGTGCTAAGTAACAGGGGCACTTTTGATAAAGTCTACCTATGTGGGTTTGAAGTGGTGTCACTTCAAAGAGTTAAAAGGCTTGACTCTCATACAGTCATGAACAATACTTTGATACTCTCTGATAAAATCAACCATGGATAAGTTGATTTGGTGTTAAAGTGGTATGTGTGATATGTTTGTACCGCTTATCTAAAGAATATGTGGTTCAAAGCTTTGTCTACCATTCTATTCAAATGTATTATAATGAACTTTCATTAAGTAATAGTTCAAATCGCCATATACTCTTATTTATGCATATTACTTTTAGAATTGTTAATAAAAACCAATTTATATTTTCAATTTTGAAAACGACAAGGGATTATTGTAACATTTTCAATATTAAAAATAGAAAGTCAAAAACTTAAAAACTGTATAGCAGTTTTAATGACAACAGTTAAGATTAAAAACTGTATAACAGTTTTATAGTTTTGATGCCTTGTAACTGATTGAACCACAACCCCATTTTTTCTATTAAAACTATTGCATATATTACTGTCTGAAATAATAGATTTAAGAGAGAAAAAAAGGGAAAAACTTCTGAAAAAAAGTACCGTAAAACTCTATGATATCGCAATTAGTATAAATTCTGATATAAAACTTTAGACACAAAAAAGGCAACACATAAATCCAATATAAATACATGATTGAAAAGATGATTAAAAATAATTAACTACATGCTAATAAACACCACAAATCAACTTATGCACAGAACTCTTTACATCAAAGTCTAATAAATCCAATCACAACATATTAATCTAAAACAAAATTTTTATTTTTATTTATAATAAAATGAAACTTTTTTTTTCTTTTTGTTAACAAGAAACTCTTACTTAAATCAAACTATTATTTTTGTGTCTAGTTGAGAGTTTCATTTTTGACCTAATCGAGTTTAAACTAATCAAAATTGATCGATCTCACAACCTTTGCACCAAGTAAGTTAAAGAATTAATCTTAATATGTCGTTAATATGCTTTAAACATATGCCCTTTATTCTCTTTTATTTTTGTCATTCAAAATATCCGTTTCGGGCCATAAAAAATAAAACTTTCACACTAATTATATTAGAAAAGATAAAAATTAATTATAAAAATAAAAATTAAAATTAAAATAATAATTTTTTAATTTTTAAAAAATTTAATTATTATGGTAAAGGATGGAAGATATAAACCTATATATTTAAAATAAATATTAATTTAAATAATAATAATAATATAAAATGATAACATCAGCAATCCTGCATTCTTCGGTATCTGTAACATAATAATTGAGATGTGACTGCAGATGGGTCAGGTCCGTTCTGATCCGATCCAACCCCACCATTGAGCAAAGGTTCGCAGGCGCAGGCGCGGGCACGGCCCTTGAGTCAGGCGCGGGTCAAGCCGAAAAGGCAGCGTCAGTGAGGCGAAACTGTTTTACTGCAGGTAATTCAATTACTCCCCAAATTTACTCCACCTCCATCCATTAATTTGAATTGATTTTAGCGCTCGAACGCCCACAAATTTTTGAAAATTGAATGTTACCTCAAAACAATTAATTCTCCTTCAACTTTTGAATTAATATAAAAAATTTCAAGGTTGAGAGAAAAAGGGTCATTCCAGTTTCACTTGGGTGTTTGGACTCAGATTTAGATTCGCTTTCCCGTTTCAAAATCGTCAGCATGGGTTGTGTTTCATCCAATTTGCTTAACCAAGAAGACGAGTTCACTCAACTCAGTGGTTCAGCTCTGGGTCACCACATTGTCTCCCTCACTTCCACTACTTATGGCCTCCTCAATCTTGATCCACCGACGCCAACCCATGCTACCACCACAGTCACCGCCACAGCCACCACTCCACCTAATCCGTCTCCTAGGTTCACCCTCGGCTCTATTTTCCCGAGCCCACTGTCCGAACCCAAACTCCTCCAGTCCGATCCCGAAGTTATTAACTCGTGGGAACTCATGTCCGGTTTAGATTCTGATCGTAGTTTCCGTTTCTGTTCCAAACTCAAGGGAACCTTAAAAGAGAATTCAAATCCTAATTTGAAACCCCTTCATATTAACTTTCTTAAAGTTTGCAATTCCATTGCCAAGGATAATAATGTTCTAGACAAGTTCGAGAAATTATGCCCACCAAGCGGTGACAACAAACTCGTGATTTACACCACTACTCTGAGAGGTATACGCAAGACTTACGAAGAGTGCAGTGCGGTTAAGTCGGTTATAGAAAACTTGGGAGTGGTGATTTGCGAGAGAGATATATCAATGGATCGTGGTTTTAAAGATGAGTTGAGGGAATTGATGAAAAATAAAGAGAGAGAAGCAATGGTACCACCACGAGTGTTTGTGAAAGGGAGATACATTGGTGGGGCTGAAGAGGTTCTGAAAATTGTCGAAGAGGGTTGGTTTAGTGAGTTGATTGAAGGGATTCCAAAGAGAAAAGTAAAGGGAGTGTGTGAAGGGTGTGGAGATGTGAGGTTCTTGCCGTGCTTTAGGTGCAATGGGAGCTGTAAATTGCTGATGAATGTTAAGGAAGAGACGGGGCAGAAGCAAGGGACAGGCGTTGTGGTGAGGTGTCCCGATTGTAATGAAAATGGGTTAGTGCTTTGTCCCATTTGTAGTTAACTGCGTTCTGTTTTTATCAAAAAACCTTTCTTGATATAATAATATCAACACCCGTAGTAAGTTATCTCATTTTACTTGTTAGAAGCAAAATATTTGTTTCTCCATTAGTGATTGATTGTGCTCTGTTTGATATGATTTTAGGTTTTGCTTTTAATGATTCAGGACTGATAGGTATGCAAAATTAGAGATGAGATCATAGGGTTTTAGGAAAATCTATTTACGCATTAACTTGTGCAATTGAGGTAGGATTTAATTTTTGCAGTTATTTCATTTTTTTGGAAAACATTTTGTTGCCATGCTTTGTTGTTGTTGACATGGAGTATAGCAATTTGTTTAGTACATACGCTTGAACACAGGATGAATGGACCATAAATAGAACTGATTTTCTAGTTTCTAGTTTCATTTCTACTTAAAAGTGTTTTCTTTCAAGTTAGTTGATCACTTCTTGAAATCCCTGGAAGCTCTTCACTTGCTTCCCAATGAACTCTGCTTAAAGCCGCCTTCTGTTAGTAAGTTGCTGGAACTTCGAAGAGAATTGAAAATTGTTTTGAAAACCGACAAAAGCAGCGCCAGCCTATAAAGAAGGGTTCTGCAGTCTAGTACCACTGAAGGGAATTAAGGTGAGTTACCTGAGTTTAAATGTCGGCCTAAGTCTAGTACCTAGCCTAAGGTGTCTAAAGAGTGATGCAGAGATCATTGTCTTGAGTCATGCTAGTCTAGTGCCTAGCCAAAAGTGTCTAAACATAGATGTCAAGTGCAATTTGTCTTGAGCTGAAAATTGGATTTTCTCTCAATGCTGAGAACTTTAATTATGCGGGTGATATTGGAATAAAGTTAATTATGCTAGCTTATAAATACATTGTTGATGGATAGGATGGCTGCAACCAAATGAAATATGGATCTTATATGCTAGAGACTCTCAATATAATATAGGAATGAATTTCATTCTTTTACTGCTGTAAATTTAGCTTTCAAGTTGTGTCAGGGTTGAGCCGGAAAAGGGGCTTCTGCCTTGCCTTGATTAAGTATAAAGATTTGCCACCTTTTTCGGTGGATGGGCCAGTTCAGGGATATGTAGGTATTGCTGTGCAATGCAAGTCAACTTTAAGCTTATGTTTTCTCCCGTTTTCTCCTAATGGTCGTTGTTTTCCCATATATACTGTTCTAAACTACAATTTCCATGCAAATGCTTATTGCAGAGGATTCGTTTACGTATATGCTTTGAAGCGTCTGTTTCAATCTTCTTGGACATTTCTTTTCTGCAAAAAGTGAAGATCAGTTTCTATTCTTGTTTAAGATTAATGCAGTCTAATCTTTCAAATTAAGAAACAGGCAGTATGTGATTGAAAAGCCTGTGGGTTTTTAAATGTTGGATCGGATGAATATTAGCTTGCCCAAAGACAAACGTAAGGCCTACAGGCTTCTGGTGCTACAAAAAATGAAATATAGTGGTTTTTTGACTTTGGATTCATAGAAATATTTGGTCCATGTAGTCATGGCAATAGGGCATTACCGGATTGAATCCGACATAGCCTGTTTTGCTCATAGACTACATTGTGTCAAGATCTATCAATTAGTGTGCCATCTCAAGGTCCCTTGATTGATACGATCTAAGACAATTCAAAGCCCTTCAAGTCATACTCATACTTTTATGGATTCTTAACAAGTTAATCTAGGTGTTTTTACTAATTGATCTGCATGTTTTTATGATTTAACTTGCTTTTTTATATTTTTTAGTAGATAGTTTTGAGTTAACCCCCTTGGTATGATACATAATTTTGTAAGCCGTGTTCCTCTATATCGTATCAAGAAAAGATACTTTGGTTATGTGATAGACCGGTTAATGATCCAATAATAAGAGTAGTTTAATGAAGTGGTACAGGCCCAAATAAATGTTAGTTTCTGTAGGCCATGTTGAACCCACCTCCTTTGTGCCCATAATTCAGTGCACAAAACAAAATTGGCTTATTTATTTAAGGATAATATTTGATTGGTGATATGGTTCAACTAATTTATTTCTAAATTCAACGACAAAATTTAAGCATTTTGAAAGAACAATCTACGCATGAACTAGTGATAAAGGACATAATTATAATTATCCCTTATTGTGACATACTTTTATGGACAACAAAAAATACTTTAGCAAGGGTCGCCCTTACTTCAATA
This sequence comes from Anacardium occidentale, assembly GCA_026122585.1. NCBI lineage: Eukaryota > Viridiplantae > Streptophyta > Magnoliopsida > Sapindales > Anacardiaceae > Anacardium > Anacardium occidentale. Next base: position 32,684 of record JAJEJH010000947.1, on the reverse strand, counting down.
AGACCCACAACTTTACCCATTTTGCAACATGGGATGTTTTATATATCATTTTAAACAAATGAGAGATTTGGTAGATTATTTGATATAATTTTTTTTTTAATCTTAAACATAAACTGAACTCGGGAAGTAGTCTTTTGGCCCAAAAAGAAAAAAAAAAAAGAAAAAGGAAAATTATTGTGAAATGATTTAACAAAAGTTGAGACCAAGTTTGATTAAGTGTTATAGAAATTAAGAAATAATGTAATCTTATCTTATGGGGAGGAATTTCAACTTGTGGGCACAGCCAAATGAATATAGCTAGGGAAAAATAGATAGGCCATTTGGTGACATTCCTTTTCCCATGAAGTGCTAATCACAACAACTAATTCAGCCCACCTCGATATCATTACCAAACGAAATTTTTATCTTCATGTCTCGTCATTATCCTTCATTAATGACCAAAACCCACTAATTACTTTTTTTTTTTTTCGTAATTTTGGTTACATTAATTAATTAATTAATTGATTAGTTAATTATCCCATTAATTAAAATTAAAGGTGAAGTTGTTAGGTAGTCTCTGTGTGTGTGTAAAGAGGTTGGCTTTTAAAGAGATTTCAATTGCTAAATCCGTGCAATGCATTAAAACTTCTTGATAGATTGATTCAACCAAATCTTAATTATTTTCCCTCAATCAAGATCATTTAGTCCAGTTTAAGAATTTTTTTCAAACCAAATTAAAATTTAAGTTGTAAATCACATCATTTCGAATTCGAATTATGCATACTCCTAACTTTTCGGTCGTAAATCACATCATATCAAAATATGCATACTCCCAACTCTTCAATCACTTATTAGGTGAAAACATGGACATAAATTTTAATAATATGGAAACAGTGGCTGTATATGGCTAGCTATGTACTACGGTTGCTGAAAATATTGATTCTGCGGCGGCAACGCATGACTTGTCTCGCCCAATTGAAGCATCCACCGGCAGCTGCTGGTGATGTATTTTCATGATAACGGAGGCTTCCTTTGGTATTATTTTAGATGGGGAAAGATTAAGTTAATTAATTGGAGATTATAGACCTGTGATGTTGGTGGGGAAAATGTGCTTAATTCTTAGTCTCTCATAAATGTAAGCAGGAAGATAGATTTTGTTGTTGAAATTTAAGTGTGTCAGGAAGCTTTTGCATGCGTTAAAAATGGCAGTACATGCTAAAATTGACGGTTTACAGTTATGGCAAAATCTCAATCTCTTGAGTTTAAGCAGAGTCATTTTTTGAAGGCGATTTTTCATGCTTTTGAGTCTTTACGTCTCTCCACACCATTCATCTCGGTTACATGCAACTCGACCTAATTGAGGAAATTTCAACCATTCTACACACAATCAAAAGGAGCTGCCTTTCGAATTTGGGGAAACCTTAATCAAGTTCCTTCCAAGAGGTCATCCTGATCAGCAATGACCCTGTTTTTCAGTCCTACAAAACTAACATTTAATGACATTTTTTATGCTAAAATTTTTATCGATATTTATAAAAACGTCGTTTTGCAATACCAATATGATAAACATGGAATAATTATAGTAAACAAACTAAATGATATATTAATAATTATTTATGATATTTAAAATTGCCTCAATAGTATATTCTTTTTTATTAAAATAATTTAGAATAAAAATTTGCAAGAAAAAAAAACAAAAATAACCATCAAACAAAAAAAACTTACAAGGAAACACCAAAAAAAAAAAAAAAAAAGAAAAAAAAAGAAAAGAAAATATGATCAAACAAAAAATCAACAAAAAAGAAGTGTTTGATTGAATGTGCAATAGAAAGTCAATACCAAAGATTTATACAAATTTTTTAAATTTAGCCAAAAAAAAAAATAAAAAATCAATACCAAAGACTTTGCAAAACCACAGCAAGATTTTAAATAAAAGGGATAGTAGAAAAAAAAAAAAATCATAATATGTAAAGAAGTTGCATAAAATTGAAACTCAAACTTGAGAAAAACAAAGTTTAATCTGTTGAAACTTATTGAAATTAATCACAAATCAGTTGAATAAATCTTGGAAAAAATAATTTTTTTATATTAATAAATTACCTGATTAACAATAAAAAATCAAACTCTGTTTCAGAACCTCTTGGGGCTCTTAAAGCAATAAATTTTCTCTGTTAAAGCAATTTCCCTTAAGAAATCAATTAAAAAATAATTTATACCCCATAGAATAATTTCTCGGATAATTATATGCAAATATACCAAATTAATATAAAAAGAAAATTTTTTAGAATGATAATTATTATAAATGTCACAATAAAATTAAATGCCAAAAAAAATGTCAGTAAATATTATTATTATTATTATTATTTCATGTTAATTGAATCATGTTTCTTCTTCTGTGCCTGTGTCTGCGTGCCTCTGTGTGTGTGTATAAATATGTATATACACACACACACATATACTGTTCTTGATTATATCGTGGTTTCTCTCAATCAATCCGGAAAAGCTAGTCAACTTTATGGGTAAAAAAATCTTGATAGATACGTAGGGTAATTAGGTGAGACCCCAAGACCTTACTCTTCGTCGACAACACAATAACAAGTTGAACTAGGGGGAATGACCCTTTACCAACGTGACCCGGGCAGGGTAGTGGGTGTCATTATTTGTGAGACCCAGAAACTTGCTTTAAAGTCAGCAATCTGCCATCATTAACTTGTTAAGCTTTTTCAATATGGTTAACGAATTCGGGTGTGACTTAACCCTTTGGACATGATTGCACCGAGAAATTAAGATCATGAAAATCACGGCATCCGATATTTGCTTACATTCTTTGAATGACAACGGCGAATAATGGACGACATCGTTATTAATCATATATAATGGTTGACAAATCAGCATAATGTTGACATCCCATATCGCCAAAATAGTATAATTGTTGTTTATAGTACGAGACTCAGAGATTTATTTAAGCATTACACGTATTAATATTACTATGACGTATAAACCTAGACTTCAGGAGAGCTTTGATCTATGTCTTGGTTAGTGCTTCTGTTATACCGACAGGTGGCATAATGGATCTGATGATGATGGTGATGACGACTTAGTGAAGCTCCATAGATCGTTCTCGGTGCTGTAGACTTGAGAACTATGGCTTGGTCTATGTGAATTTAGATGTACATCATCACCTGGACAAAGATTGAAAACCGCATTCGGGTCATTGAAACCGGATAATTGCTTTGATGTAAAGTCTACTTGACCATTAAGTTGGGATGCCACGAGCTTGTCCAAAGTAATCCAGTCACTAACTCCAGTTTTGTTGGTGTTTTGAAGTAAGGTTGATGTATTATCACACCCCATACTCCCTTGGTTGATGGAAGAAGGCTCCGTTTCTGTGAGTATTTCATCGATTGATTGAAAGCAAGATTTGAAGACTCGATCTTGTTCTAAAGGTGAACTGTTGATTGGAATCGAAGGTAGAGTTGGGCTCTCCAGCCGTGGGAGATGCATGAATCTGTCATGGAGTATCTCACTGATGCTTGTGTTATTTGTAGCGCCGGTAAACAATCTCATATTGTTGTTGCTGTTGTTGGAGACACCCATGGTGTTGGATGACTCATTCTCCATTTTGCAACTCCCTCCCATGTATAGAAGTATTTGATTGAGAACCATGTCGTTGGTTGAACTAAGCATCTGGGACTTTGAGCCCAGAGAATTGGACGAGCTTTTAGGACTGTCTAGGGTTTTCTGATAGTTCTTCTTTCTAAAGACACGGCAAACCACCCAACCATCTTCTGGTGAGGAATCCGCCATTGAATTGGAAGGCTATGTTCACAAGAAGCATAAGAAACAATAATAAAATATTTCTTCTATATTTGAATGATATATATAATATTCAAGAACATATCTACTGAGAGGCCCGGTGACTTACATTGATATCATTGTTGCTTTCATCGAGCCTATACTCGTGCATGATCCAATCAGATTTTTGTCCGTGCGGAGCTCGACCCTTGTAAAAAACAAGGGTTTTTCTTAAACCAATTCTTTTAAAGCAACTATAGATGATCTTATCACGACCTGTAGCCTTCCAGAATCCGGCAGCTGTAGCACGATTTGTTCTAGTCCCGGTTGGGTACTTTTTGTCCTTGTGACTGAAGAAGTACCAGTCGTTCTGTGGTGTTGATCCTAATTTGCACTTCTCTACAATAACCAAAATAAAGAAAGCGACGCAGTGAATCCCTGATCAATTAACACGTCGTGTATCTTATATAAAGAAATTTAAACGTAAAGATAATATAATACCTTGTATATCCCATGGCTCCAGCTTGTTAAGATCAACCTCGCGGATAACATCGAGATCAATCTTTTCATAGGCCACTTTCTTCCTGAGATAGTAGTGGAGAAGCTCCTCTTCAGTGGGGTGAAACCTAAAACCTGGAGGGACCTGAGACTGACCATTAATGGATAGATTCATATCTTCTTGCATTAGCTATAGGTTATCAAAATAAGGGAAAACGTAATAGAGAGAAGAGAGGTAGATAGCTTAGCTAGAGAGGATATTTATTTGTTCATAAGATGAGGAGAGAAGAGGCACGAGAAAAATAGAGATAGAAGATAGTAGTAAAGATGGAGTGGTGTGCGTAAATGCAGTGAAGAAGATAATTTATAATGGTGGTAGGACATGAGAATGGTCCAAAAAAAAAATGCATGGAAAGTTTTGGTATCATGGCCATTAGTGTACTTGGCATGGGGCCAAAGGCTTCGAGAAGAGCCAACCACCTAAAACTGAAGACTCAAGAGGGAAAGAGGGAGGGAAAAAAATCCCACGATGTAGGTACTAACTGTGGGGTCAGAAAGATAGCAAAAAATGCGTTAGAGCCCAAAGAATATAATTGTATCGAGCGGGAGGAAGGCCTCCATCTTAACTATGACCTTCGACCTTAATAATCTAAGTGAAACCACCACTATCTTCAAAACCCCATCTCTCTTTTTTATTTAAATTAACATCAATCTTTTTACTTATGCAACCACCTCAACGACAAGTGCAGAGAGAGATGATGGGGTCGGAGCCACTGAGCTTTCATGGCCCCCTTACTTACAGACCCAGAAACACATAATGGGGTCTCTGTAGACTTCAGTTCCTCATCTCTCACCGTCACTTTTTTCATTTTCAGTATTGTGATGGTCATCACTAACAGTAAGCGAACTTATCATTATGATACAGGACAAGTTAATTTACTATTTCATTATATATGTCCAAACCATCAACAAACTGTACCAATATTTCTGCATGCTATTTCAGGAATGCTTCCACAGTTACTCAAACTGGGAGGCCTACGAGTGCTCCCATGCATTTCTGATTGAGCTTTCTGAGTTCTAAGGCTGTCCTCCCAGACGTCCCCACTCTATATTCACATTTCGATATAGAATTTTCTCCGAAGACACTTTATTATTTCATCATTGCATGTCATACAAGTTGAAAGCCGATTAATATTATAAGTAAAAGGGTCAAAAAGCGAGGTGAATGAAAGGTAATATTTGGTGGGATGGTAGTGGCGGCTTTTCAGTTATTCTTCGTAGCTTGGTAGATTATAGTGCCATGTTTTCCGGTTATGGCTTTGGTGGGTATGATTTTTTTCTTCTATCCTTTTAAGCCACAACAAACTTAAATAAAACTTATACCATGTTTGTTTCTGAAATGGTACTGCATGGTGATCCTGCGGCTGGTGTTTCTCCGAATATGTAGCACCCAACAACCGTATATTTATTGACTAACTAATTCCAATACAAACTTTACCATATTCTTATTATTATCAGCCTCTAGCTTTTATATTTAATTATTTCAACTTATTTTTCACTGCCCACCCCATGCCATGAAGGAAAAGACATATTTGGTTCCCTAAAAGATGAAGTATTTTTTTATCTCCTGTAGGAATTAGGATCAGCTGATTTGAATGTCAAGGCTGTGCTTGTCAAATTGTGTACCATTTGAGCTGATAACACAGAGACCAAAAAACTGTACCAAAACGCTTGGTTTGCTCAAGCATATTTAATTACTATCACTGTCTTACTCTCCCCATGACTAGAACATCATTTCAGCTTGACAATCAAAAGGTCAAAATGGACTTTTTAACACAATAATTACAATTAAGATGATTCAGAATATGAGTAAAAATTCTTTTATCCAAAAATAACAGTGACATAGGTTTTAATAATTTCATTTATTTTCATTATCTTTTTAATATATTATTTTAATAAAATAACATTTTATTTTTATTTTTTAGATAATAATTATTTTTTATATTTTAAAGATAAAATAATATACCAAAATTTGGATTTATCTTTCTATGGAATTGCGTATTTATAATAATAAATTTACTAATTGGGGTTTCTCTCTTAATTCTTTTGACCCTTGATTCCATGATTTATAAGTTATAATAGCCAAGGAAACAAGAATATAGAAGATACTTAATCATTTCAATTTTTAGAGTTCTTTATTCATACACACATGTGAACATGTGTAGTCTGCTTATACAAATGACTTTAAGGCTCAAGAGAACATATTACAATAATTTTTCATCATTGAATTCATTCACGAAATTCAAATATTTATCTCAAAATCCCAAAAAACCACAGCATTTATCCAGTTAAAATGATTCGAGTTGAAGTCTACCCAGAATCACTTGATTTTTTTCAGTAATGCTTATGAGCTTGCTAGTTAATGATTCTTAAGAATCATTCAATTTGGGGTACAGCTGGGACACACGGCTCTTCTGAAAAAATCTTAATACAAATTAATACCCACAACATTGAATTTGTGAGAAGAAAACTAATACGTCAAATTTGTGATAATACACTTTCGAAGTCGGTAATAAAATCTGGAATATCGAAATCATATACAGTTTTGAATATTAATGGGGTCATACTTTCATAATATAACAAGACAAATTAATTATTTCTCACCCAATATAAATGTCAATGCGTATAATCATAGATTAAAATATAAAATATAGTTTTCGAAAACTTTTTTGTACATTTTTAAAATTTTAATATCTTCAACAGTTTCTAATTCAAAGAATTAAATATTATACAGTAAATTATGAATGCAAATCTTATATTATAAACTATTAGAATTATAATAAAACAAGATAAGGAAAAAATCTATTTGTCTCTAATAAATTTTAAAAAATTAAATTTATGCACCATATTATTTATAGCTCATTTTGATAGTTGTAATTATAATATTTTAAACATTGAATATGAAATGATAGTTAATTATATCATAATTAGAATATTTGAATAAAAAATTAATTTTTTAAATTTAAAAGATAAAAAATGTACTGTTTTATCCAACCTTATGTGAAAAATGTCATTTGATAAAATCCATAACGTAAAACGATCTAATAATATGTAAAATAGATGAGATTAGAGGGGTTTTTTTTTTTTTTTTTGTTTCTCTTAATCTTCTCTTAATCTTCTTTATTATGATTAATTAAAATAACTAAATAAAATCCACAATTAATTAACATTAACAACCTTAGCCGACTCAGCAATCACTGCATCATCTTAATGCGGCAAACACATAAACATAACAAGATGGGATTAAGGAGTTAATTATTAAATTAAATCTCACCGACGCAATTTTAATCAGTATGGTAATGATATAAGGCCAAGAAATTAAGCTCTTTAATGTAACGGTAGCACTAACACTAGTAACCGGAATTATATTACGTTTGTGTTAATTAAATTCTAGTGATCATGATCGTTATTCCCTCTAAAATTCTACAAGAGCAATCATGATTTTGGACCGCAATTGACGAAGCAACCACTTCTTGCTAACCTGCACTACCCATTGATGTGTGCAGTTGGTTGAGTTTGATTCGATTCAATCTTTATACTAAGCCATGCTTCCCTTCCCCTTTTTCAAACAAGTCATAAATCCCCTTTAACGCACCGGGTTGGTTGACAATTGTTTGAGTTCTTCATATTATTATACTTTTGGCTGTAAAGGGTGACGCGTTTTACGACGGCAGACACTTGTCGTTATTCCTGAAATAAAAACTAAATTAAGAGATTAATTAATTGTGTTTAACAGGTTGATGGTAGGTGATGTTGAAGTTTGCATGAGAAGCAAACTTATGAGGCCATTTTTGCGGGTTTGGTTTGGGTTTGCATCTTCCAATGAAAAATCATATTTTACCATGACCATTTTTAATTGAGTAAATTACATTTTCCCACTTAATCTTTGGCTTCAAAATATTTTTCCAGTTCTCATTGGTGTAAATAATATTTTTTTTATTCAAAATTAAATATAAATAATTTTTTATTTAAATTTGTTATAAGAATATTATATTAAAATATAAAATTACCATTTTAACTATTTTTTAAATTATCATATAACTCTAAATTAACAAAAATAAAAAAAATATTTTAAATATCCTATATTATTATTATTATTATTCCTTTCATCCTCACCTTCTTTTCCTTTGTTTCTATAGATAAGAATATCCTTATCATATAATCATAAATCATGAGAAAATTATAACTTTTGAAAATATTAAGGATTATTGAAAATTTGTAAAAAGTTTGTGGGTCTTTAGAATTTTTAAAATATCAATTTACTTTTTAATAGTTTTAAAAATGATAATTATATCTTGAAAATTGAACAAAATATAGCAAATTATAAAATAGATATTATATTATAATTATTGGAAACATATAATAGTTTAAAAATTTGTAAAGGTTTGAAAAGATTTTTATAATTAATTTGTAATTTTTTTTAAAGACTAAATTATTATATTTAAATTATTTGAACATGGTGATAGCAAAAGTGGTGGGTTTTTCATAATTTAGTAATTTCAATTTAATTATATTTTAAAATCTTCTTCGTATCCAAGTATAATAACGCCATTAATTAATGATTTGATCTGTGCTCTCTGCACGTTGCTTCAATCTTACTTACTTCCTACATATTAATGCCTACTTTTTGAGCACGAATGGTCGTCATCTGTTCCAAGTCATGGTGACGAGGGCTGATGCGCAGCGTTTCCAGTAATTAATTAATTAATATTAATTTCACTAGTATTTACTACTACGTGGCCTGAAATTATTGGCTGCTCTTGCTCAAGTTGTCAATTAAAGGCGTTGGGTCGGGCTTGGTCTTACCCGGCATTTATGCGTTACCCATACATTTCATAAAATCATCATTTATCTTCCACTGTTAGAGATGGGTTCCATCTGAATTTAAATTTAGATCAACTCAAATTTGACTTAATTTAAAAAAGGTAAACTTTTTTTAAACCAATTCTAGTTTAACTCGGCTTAATGAAAATTCAATTCGAATTTAATTATAATATTGAATTAAATTCTGTTTAGTCTTATAATCAAACCAAAATTAACTAAAATAATATCATTTAAATCAATCCGATTAAATTTTGTTAACACTTGCAAAACACGATGAGGCAGACACTCCCAAATTTAAATTTGTTCACCACATCGAATTCGAATCGATTTGACTTTGAAGGTTATGAGAGTCGTATGAAACTCATTAAATAATTAAAAAAGTTATAGTAAGAAAATAGAGTTGGTTAAAATATGGGAGTGGTCAAGGTAAAAAAGACATCTTCAAATATATAAGATACGTGAAGGTTATCACAAGAGATAATGTTATCTTCCACGTAAGTGATTATAAATGGATTATGTGTGTCAAACTGACTGCTAAAATAATAGAAAGTTTCGCTAAATAAAAGCAGCTAAAGTTGATGAGGTCTAAACCCACAGAATTCACCTAATTTGTCCTCTAGGATGTCACAGGGAACCGCAGAAGGCCCCATTTTACACTGACTATAAGAGATAGACGACAACCACCACCATTGATTAATTTGGGTGAAGCTTCTTCTAATCAAAGCGTGATTTTCCCCTCTAATTAAGCAGAATCTTATTAAAGAGGCTTTTAGACAAAGTTGGTAATCATAGGGCAATTATAAATATAAAAACTACAACATGAATTGAATGGCCAGATGGGGTAGGTTTTGCCTCGCTGTGAACAGTCATGTCTGTTATTAATATGCAGAATTCATATGGCTAGAGTTTGTTCTGGGTTGCTTTATGGCTGAAAGTCTCATGACCAAATTTTCAGAGAAATTCGAATTCAAATTAAAGAGACATTGCATTTAATAATTGCTAGTCTGTCAAAATATTAAGAAGTTGCCTCATCTATTCGAGCACGTGAGAAATAACTGGCAGTGACAAAAAGCAAAAGGTTGCCACATTTTGAAGAATATAATCTTCAATGGTGCATATTTTAAAATTATTAATTTAATCAAAATATGAGATGTATTAGGCTTATTATGAATCATGCATGACGATACTAAAGGAATTTATTTACCAATTCAAGAATGTTTTAAAGAGAGGTTACTTGTGTAAACATTTTGCATGAAGTTGGATGTTTGTAAAAGAGAATTACTTAGGGGTATAATTATATATTAATTATAGATTTAGCCAGTTTACCCTCCATAGAATATAACTGATGATCATGATTCATCCTGTCGCTATTTCTAATTGATTAGAAGCTCACATTTTCTCATATATATTCGTCAAAAGCTAGCTTTACAAATTTTCCATTGTGGGTTAATGTATGAATAGGATTCCGAATCGGTCGTGGCTTAATGTCTAAGAGTTAATTACGTATTTATGAGGAGCAATATTTTGGAGAAAGTTTTGGGAATTACAGCAATAGTGTGTACGCAATTAAGATGGCCAAGGGCTTTAAGATTAAGATTAATGCATGGGAGGCATTCCAAGACATGAATTTGTTATAAAGCTAGTTGAACCAGATGTTTCTCTATATGTAATTCTTTGTGGTTATTAAAGTCAATTCAGCTACACTAAGTTACGTAATTAAAGCTAAAAATGAGCTTAAACGGGTATAATTGTGCACTGTATTTCACTTCGACATGAAACCAACCGGCAATAAAGGCAGTTCCTTGTTGGAAGATTTGAAATTTTACACACTGCAGAAAAATTTGAACCACCAACTGTCAATTAGAATGGAATTTTTGTCCAAGTGAAAATGAATAATGATAAAACAGGATGGGATCTGTTCGACAATCTATGGCAGCTGAACTGAACGAAAAGATACAAGCTGCTGTCTGCTTACGTTTTGATGCATGCATGGCAAGATTTTCGAAGTGAAACAAAATTAAGGAGCTCGACAATGGGTGGCTGCAGTGGCTGCCAAGATTTTCATGCATGCGTCCAGATAACTCACACTGAAAATATATAAATAACCCACACATGGTTTAAATGCATATATTCATATAATGTTAATATTTGGATTCCCTCTTTGCTATACTAAAAAGAAGTAATCCTTTTAGACCAAGAAGATGTTCAAATAATATAATCATGAGACGTGTTTGTTACTGAATAAGTGTTTTAAAGTGTTGAAATAATTAAACCGACTAGATAATACGTATCAAATTAAATAAAAAGTGATGATACTACACCTAATCTTTTTTAAAGTGCAATGATTCTGATAATGTATGTATTTTTTTAATTGAACATATATACAAGTCTAAGGAAAACCTTCAAATATCATATGCCTTTAGGTGACATCAACATTTGCTTCTTAATTGATGGTATTAATAACGTTTTCCCACCTAAATCCAAATTGTGTTGATAAAAAAAAAAAATTTAGACGCAATGTTGGAAATTGGAATTATAATTTTTTTCTCTATTATTTTATTTTACCAATTTGCCATATAACCCCAAATTAACAAAATTTAAAAAATCCATTAAATATTTAAATTACATAAAAATTTTCTTATTTCTCTTCCTTTTCGTCTTTCCTTTGAGCCAACCAACCCTAGTTATTATTTTTGTTTTCGAAACCATCTACGATGATGATTTAACTTCCAAACGCACTCCAAGTATTGATATTTATATTTTTGACCTATTCCCTCAACAATGACAAAATATTCAGTTACTCAAATTGAAAATCGATAACAATCTCACTCCATGATGTGATTCAATTACTCTTTCGTTTTTATCACATCTCTCTTCCACATGGTTTTACCTTTCTCAAAGCAACGGTGATACTAAGATTTAATGGTGGTAAGGGGTTTATGGGGTGTAAATACCGCTTTTTAAACCTACTAAACATTTACATTGTCATATTTAAAAAACCTGGGTTTTGATATTAAAAGGGTTATATTTAATTTTTTAAAATTAGGGGTAGTAAAAAATTTTTCACTTTAGTTTCTTTTAATAGGCTTTAATTTTGTGTGAAAAAAATATAATTTACGCCCGAAAGGGGTGGGAAAATGTTCTTTTCCGAAACTTGGATGGGAAAATGGGATTTGGCCTATTATGTAATATTTTAAGTTGGACTCTGCCAGTTCTCGTCTTTGAGACATTTATCACATTTTGGAAATGATGAAATCATTGAATCAATCGAGAATTCATTTTATGACATTTTTATCACACTGGTGAATGGTTTCCTGTAATTGGACGATAGCCATGAAGTCACCATTGCGTCATAAATTTATTTATCTTTTATTAATTTCTCGTGAGTCTCAACCAACAAATAAATATTTTGGGCTCTTGAAATATTATAGAAGTCCACGTAAACAACAGCCCACTTAGATAGCCTGATCTGAATTTGGGGTCTTGTAGCTCTGTATTTCTAGCATTGGACTAGTTGATCTCCCTTACCCTTACATAATGGTATTTATACGAGAGAAATTAATTTTAATAATAAAAACTAAACAAAAAAAATAAAATTATATAGTGAACCCTATCATATGTCATTGTGCTGCTCTCTCTCTCTCTCTCTCTCTCTCTCTCTCTCTCTCTATATATATATATATCACAAATCATCTATAACATATAACAAGAATCCTTACAAGACAACCACTTTTTTGAAAACCATGCATTGTGCAGAAACTATAATTATAATGTGATGGTATGTCATAACCCATCGTACATTATCTTAAAAAAACTTATATTATAATACTATATAATACTAGTATTTGAAAACACATATATGTGACACTGTATATATCATTCATAAGCAATATAAAACATGCGAGCTAACATGTGATCTATTGAAAACTAGATACATACATATATGTATAAATTTGAAAGTTCGAGTAAAAGCCCACTTAATTATATTCCACTCTCCAACCATCTCACACTCTAGCTCAACTCCCAAAGCTCTGACCTGCAAGAAAAGGAAACTGAGGAGAATGGATGACAAGTCACTCAGTAAGTATCTCTTAACTCTACCTTTGGGTAGACTCTAAGTTTTATAACTCAACTATTTAAGTCCTCTTTCTGATAGTCATTATCCTATTCTCTTTCTTAAACTCTGAAATCTAGAGTGCCTTCGAGTTTTCTAGGGTTTCTGCTGAACTCTTTATATTTTTGCTTATGTTATTTTTTTACTTTATAGGTTTCTTTCATATGCTCTCGATATCTAAATTCTAACTCATGCCTTGCCATAATTACGTATATGGGTATATGTATATAGCACAATATGAATTATTTAGATCTTTTTGACTAGCACTCTTTCATTCTCTCTTTTTACTGCCTTATCTTTCTTTATAATCTACAAAGATTATTTAACAAGTTTATTCTTCTAAACTACTCATGACCGGTTATAAGAGTTTATCTATTTTCTCTTTTCATTATACTACAAAGTCTATTTCTTAATGAAACTGTATTTGATCATTATATTATTAATCAGTGATAGTTACGATCTTTTTGAAGTTGAACTGATTCTTCTTTCCTGTTTTGCTTTGAATATGTCATATGTCAGACTATAGTACTCGTTATTAGTTACGAGTCATTATCAGCCGTTCTGTTTACGCTTTATGCTATAGATTTACAAACATATTTTATTTCGTATCAGATGTTTTATCTTTTCTCTTACTTATCAATTTGTCTGATAAGTTCTATTTCATTTTATTATTATAGCCATTAGTTCTTTGTTTTGCTTATTCTCATACTGTGTAAGTTATGATATAAAGTATATTGAAAACATGACTAATTATGCTGAAAATCATATTTAGGCCCTTGGGCCTGTTTACTAAAAATATCTTTCTAAAAACTGCTTTATTGAAAACACTATTATAATTTGAAGATCTTGAAATACTAAAAAACGGAGTAATAAAACTGTATCTGAAATCTCTCTGTACCTATATGGGTGCTTATTATACTGATCAGATTGATAAATATAGGGATTCGACACCTTGGTCGTATGGGTTTGATACTATTAATGCACATCTAGTGCTCTCTCTAACGAGCCTGGTCAGTGACCATGTCCTCTCTAACGGATACTAGACTCTCTCTCTAATGGGATACTCTCTTTAACGGGCTGTATAGACTCACAGGCGCCCCCTCATATTCACCTCCTAATAGCTAACCCAAATATTAGGTTGTAATATTGGATACTCATGTATATAGATCCCTTGATCCCTTTTTTTGAAAATCACTGCTTGACATGCTATATCATATAATATGTTATGCTTGCATGATGTCTCATGATAAAGTACTAAAGATATAAAACTATGGTACTGATAAGACTGATGAATACAAGGATTCGACACCCTGGTTGTGTGAGTTCAATACTGCTGATGCATAACTAACAATATTTCTAATGAGTTTGATCAATGATCATATCTTCTTTAGCAGACGTTGATTCTCTCTCTAATAAGATTAATCAAAGATCATTTCCTCTCTAACGGATATTGGTTCTCTCTCCAATAGGTGTGCAAACTCACAAGTGCCCCCTTATATTCACCTTAGATAACTAACCCAGATAAAAAGTTATAATACTAGAACTAATGCATAAGGATCATTTGATCTATTTCTGAAAATCACTGAGTTGACATGTTGTATTGAATGATGCTATTCATGCATGAAATCTTATCATTTTCTCATTTTCTAGTTACTATATAATAACTATATAGTTATTATAATTCAATTCAATGTATTCTTACTAAAGCTTCTAGCTCTTTGACTTATTAAGCTTATTAATGAGTTTCGCGTACTCTATTCTGTATTTTGTTATGTTTCTATAAGCTTTCTGTTGCTATTTCCTGTATCCATCCTGTTTCTATCTTTATCTCAGTTTTTGGCTCATAACCCATCACTAAGTTATGTTGTTTTAAGATGTAGGGGAGTGTTCTTATACCAGTGTAAGATTGAAGTATGATTCTAGAAAAGAATTCTATGTTTTCTCTTTTATCTTCCTTTTTCTTTTTGTTTTATGCTTTTATCTTACTATTCTGCTACTTTTACTAGGTGTATGGCCATGTGCTAGGTGACACATGGTCGTGCATGGGAAGGCACGGGACCATGTGCAAGGCATATGTCTGATCATGTTAGCTTTTGAAATCTTTATAACGATTTGGCTGACCATACAGGTATGTGGTGTGAACACACAGACGTGCAATCAAGGCACAAGGTCGTGTCCCACACTTGTAGGAGCGTATAGCTACTGTCTAACAATCCTGTGTCTTGCTTACATGGGCATGTGAAATTGGGATTAAGCACACGGATATGTGCTCGGTTTATACAAGCATGTGTCTGGGTTTTTCAAGCACATACGAGTGCCATGTAAGGTCTTACTCATACAGAAATGAGGCCACATGGGTGTGTACCCACAAACACACGATCGTGTGTTCAATTCAATTTCTGTAGATTATGTTTGGAAACTCAAAAATCCTAACCAACTCATTTCCAAACTTCATTCAATCATCAAGACACACTCAAGGCTTTTATCAGCATATTCATATTCATCAAAATATAAAGCATAAAACACATATAAGTATACACACTCACCAACATATTAGCATGTTTCTATTTCTGAAATCCTATCTATCTTAGCCTCATCAACTTACAATCAAGCTTAATAAATTGGAAATAGGTTTACATTGCTAAACAACCTAACCAGAAGGTTATATATTTTGAAAATGAGAGAAAAGGTAAGGAAATACTTACTTAGAGCTGCTAATGGCTTCAATCTCTCTAACTCTGGCTAGATTCTTAGCTGGAAGGCTGTTAGAAGTTGGTTTCCTTCTTCTCAATTTGGTTAGGGTTGGCTGAATGAGAAGAAGAAGAATGGGTGAGAAAATTAGTTGCACTCTCCCGAGGAAGAAAATCTCTACTTTATATAGTACACAACTCAAAGAACACATACAAGCGTGTGCAATAAGGCATATGGTCGTGTTCCTCACACAAGGGATACAGGGTCGTGTGTCCAAACGCACATGGTCGTGCTCCACACACTACTATATAAAGCCATTAAAATACTATTTTACCCCTCTTAACTTTTCTAAATCTATTCTCTAACTATAAAATATCCATCTCAGCCTTGATTCAAGGCCTAAAAAGACCATTCTAACCTTATAAAATTACAAATGATTTACTTTTTTTTTTGCTTTACGAATTAAGATAAAAATCCGTGTGCACGTAAATATGCACGGTATAAGCAAAATGCGTACTCATCAAATCACTAATGCTAAAGCAACATTATGTATAAATGACAGATATAGTACGCAGACCACACAACTTAAAAATATCCATGTATATATAAAGTATGTGAAATGTGCACAACACAACATAAAATTCACACACCAAAATCCATTTGAAATTCCGGTGAAAGGCATTGACATTTTTGACCTTTTTCGAGAAAATCCAACATAAAAAATGATAAAAAAAGATTAATAAATCTATTATATTCATTGTAGATAAGAGATTTAATTAATTTTGGTAATGATTTAGGGCATTTTTTATGTTGTGTAAAATCAAAATTTTGTTTCGTTGTAAAACTTTATTTTTTGATCATTTTAGTTGAAATGTTGTATTGCACAAGTGCTAAGTATAAAAGATGTTAGATTAAATTTGGTTTGTGAAAATGGCCAAAAAATTGTTACCAATAACCACACACACTTCTTTGCTAGTATGCATACTACATGTATGTCACATGTATGAACAAATTTGGGGACAATGGTATATTTATTCGTTTTCTAAATACCTAGTAAGGGTGGTTTTGATAGTTTTCATAATAAGAGCACTTTGTGACGCATATTGAGCCTAGCACGTGTGGGGGGTTATAGTTGTGTTTGTACACTTGTTTTTAGCCAACATGCATGATACACGTATTGGGTGTACGTGGCTAGGGTAATGTGAAAATTTTTGATGGATTGGAGAGGTTTATGATGTTTTATAGATTTGGTTTGTAATTTTTAAAATAAACATATATTTTTAAAAAGCAAAATCATTTAAAATCTTTTATCTTTGTAGATGGTAAAAGAAAGTTAATAAGTAAAAAGGCAAAGGCTAAAGTCTTTAGGGAGATCTCTAAGATATCTACTAAAGTGCCACTTTTGGGCAGAAGTGCCTTATATGGCATGCAAAATGCCATTTTGTTAATGAAGAAGATTTTGTCATAGAGGCAACTGAGTGTGTATAGACAAACATCTTTGGGCTAGTTCTTTACTTTCTAAGATTGTCACTTTAGTGTGGTATTAGTCTACTTATTCATATTGCAGGAGTTAGTAGGTCTGAGTATCACAAGTCATCACTTTTACTTTTGGGTCAGTGGCTTTGAGGTACGATTTTTTTTTTCGTATGACTTTGCGTTGGTGAGAAAGCTATGATTCAATCACTAGACAGAGATACAATATTAAATTCCTATTGGTACAAGGTATTAAATCCTATAGGTGTACTTTGTCAGCATGGTATCAATTACATATACGGGTGTTTAACGGATATTTGAAGAGAGTGCATGGGATGAGGGACTTAATGGATATAAGACTATTATACAATCTTTAATTTGCGCTGTTAGGGGTAAATCAAAGAAAAGTCATCCCAAAAGAAGTGCTTAAGCTTGTGGATCACTTTGATAGGTTTAGTGTATACCTATGGGGAGTGCGGGTATGAGATATGACTTCCTGGTCATGAGAGTTGGAACAATCGATTGGAAAAAGAGCATATCCTTATGCAAGTGGGCCTCAAACTAACCAAGTATCTTATTATGAGGTTCCTCTTGGCATTTTAAGTAAATATGTTGTATATAAGAATTTTTATTTATTTATGACACATATGTTCTATTGTTGTTATTCATTTGTAGTTGCGAATATATGAGACACTAAAAAACCTAGAACGAAGGGTGGATTGCATTTCCATTGTAACGAGACCTTATATGCTGTAATGAAAGACGAGAGACATCCCAAAATGGGAGGATGTCAACTCTATTTTTGATAGGGATGAGGTAAGTTTATAAGTTTTTTCAATAATGATACATTAATGTTTAGTAGTTATATTTGATCAAAATATGACTTCATACTGAACATGGGAATATCTATCAGTGATTGAAACTGTCAAAGGTTGAAAATGGCAAAGGAGGGGTATGACAATGTAGTCACAGATATAGTTTTGATCGTGACCACGTCTTCGTTATCAGAGTCTTCATCATCAAGAGTACCTTACATAGTCCACTTCAAATAAGGTCCCAAATTTCATTTCTAAGCCCACCTAGCACAATTGTAATAGTACTATATATATATATATATATATATATATATATATATATTTGTAACTTAATTAATACAATAACATTAAATAACTTATCATTCATAAACATATACAAAATCTTAATTAACATTCATTCATATTTCTAATGCGAAAATAATAAACTTAACTTCAAACATAATAAAACTCATTTTAAAATAATACCTCATTAATAAATTTTCATTAAACTATATATTGTGGTATATGAAAGTATTTACAACCATAAACCGTATGAATTGTTTTGAAAATATTAAAACTAAAACATAACGGCATTTTATGGTATAACCTTGATAACTAAAGCCTATTGTGTAGCTACTCACCAAGCGTATCTAAACTTATCCTATCAAGAAGTCATTCAACAAGCAAAATTCTTAATCTTAACATACATAATCCTTAGCTTTGAATTCATGTCTTAAACGTCTTTAATTTTTAAATCTTAACTTAATAATTTATATTTTTTAAATCTTATGTCCAATTCTTTCTCTTGTTTGTGAATGCTATGATTTGTACATCGTACTAAAATCTTGTTGAAAACCATGACTTACTTTAAATAAAACTTGCTTAAAATCAAAATCTTGAAAACTTATCATAATTGATCAAAAGATTTCATCCTAAAACTTGCATAATTAATTTGAAGATCTCAACATAAAAACTTATCATAACTTATCATAAAATATCATAACAATCATGTACTATTCAGACTGATGGAATAAAGGGTTTTGATACTCAAGTCATGTGAGTCATAATCTGATGTAGGATCAATACTCAATTTCTAATAAGTTTAGCCAATGGCAATATTCAATTTCGAATAGACGCTAGTTTCTCAATTTCTAATAGATTGGTAAACTCACAGATGTCCCCTTTTATTTACTCCTAAAAAATATTCGAAACATTGTTATTTCTAATTTCATAAAATATGCATATTTAACCTGAAGATTCTAAAAACATGTAAAATTATTTTTCATACTTTCATTTAAAATTCATTCTATTTGGCATGTCATGACATAGAAATGCATAAAATGCATGAAATTTTTTTAATCTTGATTTTTCTTAATTTTCTTATTAAATATTTTCTTTATTTTTTCATTCAGAAATTTATGCACGGATGTACATGCTAAAGATGTACAGGCGTGACCTAAATTCCATGTAGACATGGAATTGACATGCCTTATGACCTGGGTCACAACCATGTACACATGGAATTTTTATTTATTTATAAAACATATGTTCTATTACTGTTATTCATTTGCAGTTGTGGATATATGAGACATTAGAAAACTCAAAACCATAGGTGGATTGCACTTCCATTATACAGAGACCCTGTATCTTGCAATGGAGAACAAGAGACATCATAAGATAGGAGGATGTCAACTTTATTATTGACAGAGATGAGGTAAGTTTATAAGTTCTTTCAATAATGATACATTAATGTTTAGTAGTTGCATTTGATCAAAATAGGGCTTCATACTAAACATGAGAATATCTATCAATGGTTGAAATTGTCAAAGGCTGAGGTGGCCAATGAGGGCCATGGCAATGTAGTCACATATATGTGTTCGATTGTGACCATGGTTTCTCGTCAAAGTCTTTATCATCAGGAGCACCATTACATAGTGACTTCGTGTGGGTCCTAATTTCCCTTCTACACCTATTTAAGAGCATAATTGTATTAGTACTATATATATATATATATATATATATATATATATATATATATATATATATATATAGTAACTTAATTAATACATAAACATTAAATTACCTATCATTCATAAACGTAGGTGGAATCTTAGTTAACATTCATTCCAACTTTTAATATGAAAATAATAAACTTGACTCAAAACATAACATAACTTATTTCTAAATAATACTTCTTTATTAAATTTTTATTAAACTGTATATTGTGGAACATAAAAGTATTTATAATCGTAAACCATATGAATTGTTTTGAGAATATTAAAACTGAAACATAACATCTTTTCATAGTATAACCCTGATAATTACAACCTTTCCTGTAGCTACTCACCAAGCGCATTTAAACTTAACCTGCAAGAAGAAAAGATTAGAATGAGTGACAAGTTACTCAATAAACATAATTATTAATCTTAACATATATAACTCTTATCCTTGAATTCATGTCTTAAATGTCTTTAATTCTTAAATTTAACTTAATAACTTACTTATCTTTTTTAAATCTTATCTTAAATTTTTCCCTCTTGTTCGTGAATGTTATGATGTGTATGCCATGCTAAAATCAAGCTAAAAACCATGACTTACTTTTCATAAAACTTGCTTAAAATCAAAATCTTGAAAATTTATCATAATTGTTTTAGAGATCTTATTATAAAGCTTGCATAATTGATATAAATAACTTAACATAACCTATCTTAAAATATCATAAAAATCATATATTGATTAGACTAATAGAATAAAAAAGATTTGACACTTAGACCATGTAAGTCCTAAACTAATGCAGGACCAACATTAAATTTCTAACGAGCTTAGCCAATAACAATATCTAATTTCTAACAGACAAAGTTTCCAAAATTGAACAAGTGTGCAAACTCATAGATACTCCCTGGTATCCACTTCTAAAAGATGTTCGAAATATCGTTTTTCCTAATTTCATAATACATGTATATTTGACCCAAAGATCAAAAAAACATGTAAAATCATTTTTTTATATTTTCATTTAAAAATCATCTTGTTTGGTATGTCATGCCATGGAAATGCATAGAATGCATAAAACCTTTTTAGTATTGATTTTTCTTGATTTTCTTATTAAATAGTTTCTTTATTTCTTCATTTACACATCTATGCATGGATGTAAAGGCATACGATCGTGACCTAAATTCCATGTACACATGGAATTGATGTGCCTCACTATCATGAGACACAAACTCACAGTCATGACCTCGGGAGACAACTTACAACCTTAAAGCTTCATTGCACCCATACATTTACATAGATGTATGACCAAGATGTTACAAATGATGTGTGTGCAAACATTTATCTATCGTACGCACATGCATACACAGTGACCTGCTTTAATGGATCATAGCGAAACAACCACCGATCATAGCCATACCACAACCATTTCACATCATTCATCACAAATAAACATCTCATAGCATTTATACATCAAAATCAATAATGAATTACAATGAAGCATGCTTATAATTCATTTTTAACACCTATCATCATCGAATCATTTTCATCAACATATAATGTAGCATCCCAGGTTAGAAAAACCCTTAGGGGAAGAGTTTTGGGGTTAGAAACGAGATTCAGTGAGAGATTGGGAGTCTAGCAGAGTTCAGGGGTGAGTTAGTAAATTTTCAGAGCTGTGTGGCTTTTGTTGGAATCCTTTCGGAAGGATTCGATCAAGCGAGTGAGCGGGAAATAAGTAATGCTTATTTTCCCTTGAGCACGCCCGTGCACCATTAATGGACGCCCGTGCATGGCATAATATATAAGTGAGCCGAGAGCTAAGTTCATTTCTTTTCTCACCCGTTTTCAATTCAGCCAATCTCTCTCTTCCATTTCAGTTCCTCCCATCATTAGAGAAGAGAACCAACAGTAAGTAGCTCCCAATCCGGTGAGAGAGCAAAGAGATTAGTTGTTTGAGAAGTTTTCCGAAGCATGGCAAAAGGTAAGTGTTCTTTCACTTCTTCTCGCGTTTTCTCGGCATGTTTGATGAGTTATGATGCTTGGATGAACCTTATGCATGTTAAATGATGATGATTTGTTGTGCGAATTGATGATTTTAACCATCTTTGATCCATGCATGTTGTTGATCATGTTTAGTGAGAGAAAGTTGGCATGCTTGCATGGTGAATTGATGTATACTTGATGCATGTTGCGTTTGAGGCTTGAATTGTGTTGTTTGGGATGCTGGGAATGCATGTTTGAAGTGATTTGGTGAATGGATGAGAATGGTTAGAATTTTGAGCATTTTTCCAGACGGTGCTCTTGTTGAAGAACAAGACGCACGGCTGTGCGCCCGCATGGCACGACCGTGAGCCTTTGTTTTTCCAGATGCACGCCCGTGTTTATGCTGTATGCACGACCAGAAAATGCACATGCACGCCCGTGTGTCCACAGATGCACACCCGTGCATGCGCTTTCAGTGAAAAGTTTCCAGAAATTCTAGTAGCATGCACGGTCAGACGCACGACCAGAGCACCACCCCGTGCATATTGGCTCACGCCCGTGCACTTTCCTTGCACGCCCGTGCACTCGCAGATTTTTAGAAAAAGAATATTAATTATTTAATTAAGCATGCAAATTCAGAATAAAGGCTAATTTGCTTCATATAAGTATAAAAAAAGCATGAATTCAGATATTAAAGCTGCATATGCATGTCATGGCATGACATGTAGCTTCAGAGAGGATCAAGGGATCTGAATTCAGTGGCATTCAGTATTCAAAACCCGATGTACAGGTAAGAGTATAGGGTAAATACGAGGGGGCATCTATGGGATTCAGCCTTTTGACACCAGTCAAGACGCTCAGCAGTATTTCAAATTCAGATTCTGACACCAGTCAAAACATTCAGTGGCATTTCAGATTTTACCATCTGACACTAGTCAGATCGGGCAGCAGTATTCAGATTCAGCTTTCTAGGCAGTAGCTAGACTGTTCAGCCCACATGGTCAGGATGCTGAATCCCTGTGTTCACTAGTCTGATCAGCACAGCAGGTACCTTCGGGTACAGAGAGGTATTCAGATGCATGCATCCATGAGATATTTCAGTAGCATGACATGACATACACATCATGACATGAATAATAATGAGAATGAGATTCACTTAACAGTTTTCAGACTCCCGTAAGCGCATAGATGTATGAATAGGGTCGAGGCCCAGGTATGTGTGATTATTGTGATTGTTTGTGCTTGCTTGGGTTGAGGGAAGTAAGGAGTGCTTACTGGGTGATCTTTATCACTCATCCCCCTCCTTCTTCCATCCTTTTCAGGTGGTTCGTGCTGTTTCCGAGGAGCGGGTGGTACGAGGCTGACGGAGAGGGCCCACACCGCGATCTCAGTTGTACAGTTTATGTTTTGGACCTATGTGGTCACTTTGTAAATGCTTATGTATCCATGAACAATGTATATATATATGATATAGGCCATTGGGCCCATTGTACAGAATAGTATGTCTATTTCAGTTGATGTATGTATTTCAGCTTTTGCATGTGTAATTCTGAATGTATGGCAGATCCCAGAAAGTTTTTATTATTTTTCGTAGGATTCCCGTCGCTGGTACCCGGGTTTTTAGTTTATTAATAAAAGCTCCCCGCAGTATTCAGCAGCAGGGGTACTCATGGCGGCGGGTCCTACATATAACATGTTATTCAACTAGTTTCCAAAACACACAAATATTTTCTCATATGAATTCAACATCTTAGATAGATTTCTAATTAGGTCAAGTCGAAAATGTACCTTAATAGTAACCTCAAACATTAATATTCATCGAAACATATAACATTTCAAAAAATTAACATCAATTAAACTTAAATATATGATTTCTCATGCTTAACTCAATGTAATTATATACAATTACATGTTATCATTCATTGCAGTATGTTTATTCATCATCATAACCACATCATAGAAGAAAATGAGGTAAGATTAAAGAACTCTACTAGCTTATCTTTTAACTCTCTCACTTTAGCTCAATTTTCAATGACTAGTAACGATTAATAGTGATCTTCAACCTCTTAAACTCTATTGTGCACTTTCTAAAATGATCTAGTTTTTCTTAATTTTGGCAGATGAAATTTTGAATTGAACATTGCTTTATATAGGCATGAAAAACCCCAAAATGGCTAGAATAATCCTAAAGAGAGGGTGAATAGGATTATCAAAAAACTTTTGAAAATGTAAATCAAATAATCAACCAAGCAACTAATTAATATAAAGCAAATATGGAGCAAATAAAGTAAAGAGATAAGAGAAAAGAAAAGCTCAGTTGATTTAGAATGGTTTGGAGTTTCTCCACAAGCCTCATACGTGCACTATTCCAAGTAACCTTGATTGAAGATTTTTATCCTGTAATTTCAATAACCTAGAAATTATAATAGTTTTTTAACCAAAAGATTTCACTCTTATACACTAGTTTTACTTAAGGATGTCACCCTCTTTCTTTCTTGATAAATTATAGAGGATAAGGCTTTTAGAAAGTTGATGAACAATTAAGTATAACAATAATTTCTCAAAGAGTTTTCAAGTGGGTTTAAAGAGAAAAGTTATGAGAAGAATAGAGAGCAAAATAGTATAAGTTATTGCATGGTGATCTTTAAAACTATTCGTCTTTAAATTTAATCTAACATATATTATTTGGGTTAAAAGAGTTGTTATAGTAGATTTTAGAACAATTAGAGAAAACTTCTACATAGACATACGGTCATTTGGTGCATGATCATGCTCTCTTTAATAAATGCATCCCAATGATCGATTTTATGAACCTTACCATGCATGCACAGTTTTGTGCTTCTTATACATGATTGTGCTCTATCTCTCCATACATGCCTTTTCGACTTTTAAAAGCTCACATGAAATTCAAGCATTATCAGCACACAAAACACAAATGAGCTGATTTTTCATGGAGCACTGACATGTCTCTCTTGTACACGGTTATGCTTTTATGCTCTTGACTTATCTTTGACCAAGTGCAATAACATGAAATAGGCGTGTTATAGGATCCGCCGCCACGAGTACCCCTGCTGCTGAATAAGGCTATGGGGAGCTTTTATTGATAAACTGAAAACTCGGGTACCCACGACGGGAATCCTACGGAAATAATAAAAACTTCCTGAAATCTGCTATACATTTAGAATTACACATGCAGAAGCTAAAATACATACATCAACTGAAATATACATGTTGTTCTGTACAATAGGCCCAATGGCCTATATAATATATACATATACTGTTTCTGTACATCTGGATACAAAAGTAATTACACTATGACAACACAGGTCCAAAACTAATATACAGCTGAGATCGCAGTGTGGGCTCTCTCCGTCAGCCTCGTACCACCTGATCCTCGAAAACAGCACGAACCACCTGAAAAGGATGGAAGAAGGAGGTGGATGAGTGATAAAGATCACCTAGTAAGCGCTCCTTACTTCCCTCAAAACCCAAGCAAGCATAAACAATTACAATAATCGAACATACCTGGGCCTCGGCCCTAATCATACATCTATGCGCTTGCTGGAATCTGAAACTATTATCTGAATCTCATTCTCATTATATACTGATATCATTATTATTCATGTCATGCTGTGTATGTCATGCCATGCTAACTGAAAATACTGGATGCATGCATCTGAATACTGAATCTGAATGTATCTGAAGGTACCTGCTGTGCTGATCAGACTTTGTGGAATACAGGGATTCGACATCCTGGCCATGTGGGCTGAACATTCTAGCTACTGGCTAGAAAGTTGAATCTGGATACTGTTGCCCGATCTAACTGGTGTCAGATGATAAAATCTGAATTTGCTGCTTATCATTCTGACTGGTGTCAGAGAACTGAATCTGAAATACTGCTGAGTATTCTGACTGGTGTCAGAATACTGAATCCCACAGATGCCCCCTCGTATTCACCCTATACTCTTACCTGTACATCGGGTTATGAATACTGAATACTGCTGAATTCGGATCCCTTGATCCTTTCTGAAGCTACATGTAATGTCATGATATGCATATGCAGCTTATTATCTGATTTCATGCTCATCTGATGCTTATCTGAAGCCAATTAGCCTTTATTTTGAATTCGCATGCTTAATTAATCAATTAATATTCTTTTTCTGGAAAACTGCAGGTGCACGGGCGTGCGGGAAAAGTGCACGGGTGTGAGCCAGGACGCACGGGACCGTGCGTTGGTCGTGCGCCTGACCATGCAAGCTACTGGAATTTTCTGGGAATTTCACTGAAAGCGCACGCACGGGCGTGCGTCTGCGGACACACGGTTGTGCTTATGTATTTTCTGGTCGTGCACACAGCGTGCACATGGGCGTGCATCTGGAAAAACAAAGGCTCACGGTCGTGCCATGCGGGTACACGGCCGTACGTCTTGTTCTTCAACAAGAGCACCGCCTGGAAAAATGCTCAAAATTCTAACCATTCTCAGCCATTCACCAAATCACTTCAAACATGCATTCCCAGCATCCCAAACAACACAATTCAAGCCTCAAGCGCAACATGCATCAAGTATACATCAATCCACCATGCAAGCATGCCAACTTTCTCTCACTAAACATGATCAACAACATGCATGGATTAAAGATGGCTAAAATCATCAATTTGACAACAAATCATCATCATTTAACATGCATAAGGTTCATCCAAGCATCACAACTCATCAAACATGCCGAGAAAACACGAGAAGAAGTGAAAGAACACTTAGCTCTTGCCATGCTTTGGAATGCTTCTCAAATAACTAATCTCTTTGCTCTCTCACCGGATTGGGAGCTACTTGCAGCTGGTTCTCTTCTCTAATGATGGGAGGAACTGAAATGGAAGAGAGAGATTGGCCGAATTTAAAACGGGTGAGAAAAGAAATGAACTTAGCTCTCGGCTCACTTATATATTATGCCACGCACGAGCGTGCATCAATGGTGCACAGACGTGCTCAAGGGAAAATAAGCATTACTTATTTCCCACTTACTCGCTTGATCGAATCCTTCCGAAAGGATTCCAACGAAAGCCACACAGTTTTGAAAATTTACTAACTCACCCCTGAACTCTGCTAGACTCTCAATCTCTCTCTGAATCTCATTTCTAACCCCGAAACTCTCCCCTAAGGGCTTTTCTAACCTGGGATGCTACATGTGTGACTCTTTCTCTTGATGCACAGTTGTGTATTCTGTAGTGACCCCCACCACAAGCCTACTGTGCGTAACTATTTAAAATATATATAATATTATACTAAAAATGTGTCTGTGACGGAAATCCCTACAAGGAAAGAGAAACTCACTGTTGTTCGAAATAATTTAATTTCAGATCTAAATGCGGAAGCTGAAAACATGAATACTGTAACAAAATAAGTGATAATGACTTTTCTGAAAATCTCAGGCTATTCATGTATAAAATCATGTTATCCATACAGTGCATATTATATTATAATACACACACATAAATACATGAGGAAAATGTCATCAAAGCATGCGAGCCAACACATGCTACTAGCCACTGAGCCATGTCCCCAAAATCTCACAGCTGTATCACTACATCTCAGTCCCCAACTCATTGACCTGTAAAAGAGAAAGGAAGGGAAAGAGGTGAGTGACAAATCACTCAGTAAACATTTCCTATCTCTCACACAGACAGGTCATCGAGGAAAAACTGATCTCAAGCCTCAAATCTCACTGTTCTTTGTTTAACAGTTTTCTTATTCATTCTTTTCTTATCTCTTATTTCTTTACTTTCTTTATTCATTATATTCTTTTATGAATGTTCTTGTCTTTCTTTGTCTCATTTCTTATGAATGCCATACATCACATAGTATGCATGCTCTGATGTCATGTAAATATTCATTAGTCATAAAACTTACCTGTAGGCACTCCTGTTGTATATTACCATTTCTACTATTTTATCAAACAAAATACTAAATATACATCCAATAATACATAGCAGAACCACCTAAACTGAACTGAAATATAGCAGCGTGAAACCAGGGTAAAATAATAGTTTATTTGACCTAAAACTTCACTTTATATATATGAAAATTTATAAAAAAATATATGTACAGATGTTGTACTATCACATGTAGTCATAAAGCAATAAAGCATGTAAACCGAAAAAATACTACAAAACCAAAACTGGATCCCAACCGATAGCTATCTCCTCCTCCTAGCTCCCAAGACTATACTGACCTGTAAGAGAAAGGAACGTAGGAAGTGAATGATACATTCACCTAGTAAGCGTTTCCTATCTCTGACCCTAAACCATTCCTCCTTGGAGGAATGACACTGGTATCACATACTGAAACATACACATACACGAGAGGAAACTAAACTGGTTCTCACGTGCAATCATACTGTTCTGATATCTGGTTTCTGTATCTTTACTGTTCTAGCATTAGTTTTCTGAAATTCACATATCATTGTGTGATTTCTCATATTTTGAATATTTACTGTTTCTTATTGAGTTACTATTCTTTACTGTCTTATCATTCTCTGAATGATATGCTGTTGTATATGTCATGTGAAAATGACATGCTATGAAACATGCTAAAATCATATCTAGGCCTTGGCTTGTATACTGAAAATAACTTTTTAAAAGCTCGTTTATTAAAATATTACTGTCGGATCTTAAGATCCCATGTCTGAAAATTGATATAAAAGCTGATCTGAAAACTATGTATCCAAAGATACCTGTTATTCTCTGTAAACTGATGAATATAGGGATACAACACCTTGGCCATGTGAGTTTCCTATGCAAACACACGTCAGAAACTGTTTGGGTCACGTGATGCCTCTGAATCTAATACTAAACTGAGCGTCTCGTGCTATATACTGTCATTTGATCCTCAAATCAGGAAATCCTAAGCTACTAACTGAGCACCCTGATATATGCCAATACATAGGGCTAATAATGAGCATATAGCTCATGATGCTATTGGGTGTGCTGAAACTCACAAGTGCCCTCTCGTATTCAACCCTAAAATAATTTTTTTTCTACTAAAAACATAAATTCAAATCCTTGGATCCATTTCTAAAAACACTGTATGACATGTCATGCTATGCTGTGCACATGATGCATTATATATTCTTACCTGAGCTCATTTTACTGTTTTCTATCAATTATGTAACTTTCACTATGCACAATGCTTGTTTTATGCTTTATTTTCTCTTTTCTGCTTGACGCACAGGCGTGCGTGTCTATGCGCATGGGCATGCATATGCTTGTATGTAGTGAACCGCCCGCCTACTCAAGCTAACTGAATATATATATATATATATATATATATATATATATATATATATATAATGGTAATGAAATATGCCTGTGATGGTGATCCCTACGAGGGAAAAGAAAATTAACTGCTACTCAAAAATACTTGAAATTCTATATACGGAGGCATAAAAATATAGATATAAGCATAAAATAAGTCACAATGATTTTTTTTTCTGAAAATCCCAGGCTGCTCATGTATAAATCATGTTATTCATATAGTGCATAATAATAAAAAACACACAAACATAAATACATGAGATGCGATTAACAGAGCAAATAAGCCGAATCATAAAACTAGCTGCCGAGCCATGTCCCCAAAATCTCACAGCTGCATCGTCACATCTCAGTCCCCAAAACTCACTGACCTGCAAAAGAGAAAGGAAGGGAAAGGGGTGAGTGACAAAATCACTCAGTAAGCATTTCCTGTCTCTTACACAGACAGGTCATCAAGCAAAGGTTGATCATAGATCAGACCTCGGATTCTCTACTTTCTATTTTCTCATTCTTTCTTATCTCTTATTTCTTTACTTTATTTAATCATTAAGTTTTCAGAGTTCTCATCTGTTTTATGCTTCGTACTTGGCTTTTATCTCATATGTTTTTCATGAATGCTATACATGACATGATATGCATGTTCTGATGTCATGTAAAAAAACTCATTTCTCATAAAGCTTTGCTCCTCGGGCTGATTTTCTGAAAACTTATCTTTTCTGAAAACTCATCTTTTCTGAAAACTCTTTCTCATAAAAATTTCTGATCCGAAGACCCTCATATATATACATATAGTATATCTGAAAACAGTATCGAAAGTATTGTATCTGAAAAATATCTCTGCTATGCTGGCCAGTCTGATGAACACAGGGATTCAACACCTTGGCCTCGTGAGCTCAAACCTATAAAAAAACGACTCGTGTACGACCATGTTCTCTCTAGTGAATCATGGTTTCCCTCTCTAACAGGCGTGCGAACTCACAGGTGCCCCTTCGTATCTAACCCTAACTGATGTCTGGAACATCGTATATATATACTTTTAAAACATCTCTTGGATCCGTAGATCCCTTTTTCTGAAAATGTCTCTTATGTGGCATGTCATGCTCAATGCTTAATAATCATGCATGATATAATGTTATCTCTTGTTATTCTTATGTTTCGCATGCTTAGATTTCACTTAGGGAAGCTTAGGGTTGCTTATCTTTGCTTAATATTCTCTTTTTCTGTCTTTCTTAAGCTGCACGGGCGTGTGTTAACGTGCACGGGCGTGTGTCAAGGCACACGGGACCGTGTGCTTCTCGTGTTGATGGGTGTGCAATATTCTGGAAAATTTCTCAACAAATCATGAAATGGGCTGACCACACGGGCGTGTGGTGCATATACACGGGCGTGCATGACTAGGCACACGGGCGTGTATCGCACTGCACGGGTATGTAGCAGCCGCAGCACCATCCCGTGTCTTGCCTACACGGGCATGCGCATTTGGGATTAAACACACGGGCATGTGCACTCGGGTACACGGGCGTGCGTGTGGATTTTTATACGCACACGGGTAACATGCACGACCGTGTCTCATGCAGATTTGAGGCCATACGGGCGTGTCCCTTGGGTACATGGTTGTGCGCTCAACCCAGGATCTGTAGATGTGTTTGGAAACCCAGAAAATCCCACTCAAACACATCAAAAACTCATTCATCTTTCAATTAAACACAAACACAACACATACTCATGCCCATAAACATACTCAACTCATACATTTCTCATTTAGCTCAACAAATCTCATGCATTTCTCATCCAAAGCATACCCAAGCAATATACACAACATACATTGCATATTCATCTCATGAATCTTCATACATTTCATCATAACATCATCAAAACATGCTGGAAAACATCCACAACATGCAACAAACATCTAGAAAGCTGGAAAATCAGAAAAGTATGCTGGAAACCTATGTGAAGAGGTAAAGAAATACTTACCTCTTGCCATGGCATTCGGATCTCTCTCTCTAGTTGGTCCTGGATCTCTAACCGGAACTATGGCAGCTAGCTAGATGGGTTCAACTCTAGGGTTTGCTGGAAAAAGGAGAAGAGAAAGAAAGCTGAGGGAAAACTACGGGAAAATGACTTATATACTACGTCTCTCTCCTGGCACACGGGCGTGTGCCCCTCAAAATCCTGAAATTTCTCTCTCCTCGCGCCATATATGGAATATCCTTCCCAGAATATCCATATATAAGCCACGAAAGGCTGCTAAAAGACTTTTCTACCCTTAGAACCCTCTCTGGACAATTTCCTAACTGGAAATCTCTCTTTTACCCTTACTTTCAAAGCCTAAAATGACATTTCTATCCCTGGGCTATTACAATCTCCCCCTCTAATAAAAATTCCGTCCCCGAAATTAACTAAACAAATCTGGGAATCTATCTCTCATCTCAGACTCAATCTCCCAGGTGGCTTCCTCTAGTCTTTGACTCCTCCACAGAACTTTAACCAACAAGATCTTTCTACTTCTCAGGGACTTCACTTTATAATCCAAAATCTGAACAGGTGTCTCTTGATAACTCAGATCATTTGCCAACTCAAGATCCTCAATCTGAAGCACATGCAAAGGGTCTCTCATATACTTCCTTAACTGAGATACATGAAATACATTATAAATCCTGTCCATACTCGCTGGTAAAGCTAATCTGTAGGCGACTCTGCCAACTCTCTCTAGAATCTGATATAGACTAACAAACCTCGGAGCCAACTTACTTTTCTTACCAAATCTCAAAACTTGCCTATAGAGAGCAACTTTCAAGAAGATGTGATCTCCAATCTCAAACTCTACCTCCCAACGTCTCAGATCCGCATAACTCTTCTGACGATTCTAGGCCTGCTTAATCCTCTGTCTGATTACTCTGATCTGCTCAATCATCATCTGAGTCATCTCTGGACCCACTGCTGTCTCGAATGAATCTCTCTCATCTATCTCATCCCAATACAATGACGATTTACATTTTCTACCATACAAGGCCTCGAAAGGCACCATCTGAATAGTAAACTGGTAACTGTTGTTGTAGGTAAATTCCATCAATGGCAGTATCTCAGCCCAACTCATCTGAAAATCTCTACAACAAGCTCTTAACATATCCTTTAGAATCTGATTGACCCTCTCAGTCTGTCCATCTGTCTAG
>JAJEJH010000946.1:0-63070 GCA_026122585.1 Anacardium occidentale | reverse complement strand
AGTGAAAATCAGAGATTTTCCTTCCCATTCAGTGGAATATTAATAATAAGGAAACATATCAAGTGTTCTAAGTAAAATAAAAGAAGAAACAACATATTAAAAATAAGAATAAGCAGAAAGAAGAAAGAGACACATAAAATTATAACAGAGAAACTTTCAAAATAAAGAATAGGAAACACCATTATCATCCTAAACACCATAAAACACTTTCCCTTAGTAAAAGCAAATTTGAAAAGGCCATGGATGCTTTAGTAGTGCATGAGAAGAAAAGTGTAATCAAGGAAACAATTTTGCATGAGTTTGATAAAGTGCTCAATGAGAAAAATATTTCCAAGAAGACATTGCAAGTGATTATAAAAATGAGTTAAGGGAAGAGCTTAGTAGAAGTTTGGTGGATGAATTGAATAACTTGGATTTGTGGACAAATACTTTCTAATCCAAAGAGGATGATATGTTTGTGAATCCTAACTTGTGTGCTAATATTACTAATGAAAGAATAGGGTTACAAGTTTTAATACTCTTAGCAATTGGGTTACCCTTGAAAACACTCATCCAAGGCTTGAAATCCTTAGTATAAGTGAAATTGAACTCAAATAAGAGCATAGAATCAAGAGTAGATTCCAAGATTGCAAAATAATATGTCTCTATAATGACAATCAACTTAAGGAAACTTTCCTCAATCAATACTTTTATCCCATCAAGTGATCATCCTAGTACTTCAAGGCATTTTCAAACCCTTTAAGCCTACCAAAGAATGACCAAGCATGATCTCTCAAGATAAGATTTAGCCCACACATGCAAGTCTACCAAAGATGATCTCCATGCAAGCTACAAAGGCAAAATGAACAAGAGTGAATCCAATCTATGTAATCAAATGAAGTTCAAGCATTTTAACCCCCATCCATGCTAGCCTAAGGAGTCCAAATTCATCAAGTAGGTGTAAACCAAGTTTAGGAAGAAAACTGATGTCGATTTATGTTAAAACAAGGTTGAGAAGAAGATGAAAATTTCTTACCTTGTTTGGCATTGTAGGATGGCAATGTAATGCCTCTTTTTGTCCAAAAAACGGTTGTTTAGTGTTGTAGCTTCCGTTCATGAGTCTTCAAGCTCTTCCAAGGCTTCTTAGCATGCAACATTGATCATGGCTTCTCTAAGTCAAGTGCAATAAAGCCTAATGAATTCCTTGAGTCTAGTAACATTACTTGGGTGCATTGTTTCTCCGAATTGAGGGTAAGTAATCAAGTTCAAAGTTTAAATACGAAGACACTCTAAATTAAGGAGAGCTTTTATGGAAGATGGAAGCATGTAGGCTTATGATGATATTTAGTATTTAATTATGTTTTATTAATAAATGTAAATCAGTTGTTAGGTGGATTTATTTTATTTTGTTAGTCTTTTCGTTTTGTTTTATTCAAATAAGTTGTAATGTAACTTAAGTGAACTAGAGTTAAAAGTTTTT
Organism: Anacardium occidentale; assembly: GCA_026122585.1. Taxonomy (NCBI): domain Eukaryota; kingdom Viridiplantae; phylum Streptophyta; class Magnoliopsida; order Sapindales; family Anacardiaceae; genus Anacardium; species Anacardium occidentale. The sequence continues at coordinate 61,611 of JAJEJH010000946.1, read as the reverse complement.
AACTATGGTTATAATTTGCCTATAAAAGGCAATTTGAACATTGTGTAAAAGAGATTTTTGAACTATGAAAATTTGAAATTTTTTGCTTTGTTTGTTTGTTCAATGAAGCTTTGGTGCCTCATATAAATTTACTTTTTCTTTATCCAATCCTTTTGTAAGAGAAGATTGGTGGTGAATAATCAAATTGGTGGATTGTTGATACAAATTGGTGGTTCATCTTTTAGACTTGTTTCAAGTTTTTTTTATGCTTGGTTCAACATTCAAGGTGATGGTTATTGATCCTTAATCTTGAATGCATTTTAATTTCTACTAAGTTCTTAGATATTTGTGTTGTGATTTGATTCTTATTATTCTATCTTTCTTTTGTGGTTATGAGACATTCAAAGTTGAATTGAAGATTTGATATTTGAGCCTTGAAGTTGTATTTGCATTGGAATTGAAGATTGCTTAGTTTTAGGTTGAATATTACGTGAGATCTTGCCTAAATTGCATGGTCTCTTGCTAGAACTTGGTTAGATTTTCAGGGAGAATTTATGAATGTTTTGTGATCCCAAAAGGTCCTCAATTGCTTCTTTTTTTTCTTCTTCAAATCAACCCAACCAAAAACCTAGTCTAGATTTTGCTTCCAATCAAAATCAAAATTTGATATTGTAGTCGTCCATTGAATCATCACTCCCTAATTTTTAATTTTACAAGTTTTGGGGTAAAGTTGAAGATAAGTACTGAAGACTGGTGTCCAAGGCGTTATGTTGAAGGTTAAAGTCAAAAGATGAAATGGACTAGAGTTGGATAGAATGCTTTCATTAGGGTAATATATGGTAATTTGGTAGGATAAAATGGGAAAATATAGTAATTAATCCGATCACTTAAGTCACAAAAGTTAAATAATAACGATGAAAGTGTAATTGTAGTATTCAAAGTTCAATTTCGGTTAACACAAATAAGTTTTAGGTATATCCAAAAAGTGATTCATATTTGGAGTTTGCAGTGGGTGATAAAGTTCTTCGACTAAACATTGGGTGGGAAAATGTAAATCACTCTTTTTATTTCACAAAAGATTAACCCTTCCACCGCCGGCTGACAAAAACCCTTGATAACTTCTCCTATATCTTCAAGCACAACTTCTTCGATCATCGTTAAACCAAAAAATCAGTAAATTTAGACCTAATTTCTTATTCCATCCCACACCAGGCCAACTTCTACCAAAGACGCCGCTAACCGCAACCACCGAATCGACTCTTTTGGTAGGTTTTGATTGTTATGAACTTAATCATTATATAATTAACGAGCCAACAGATCCGTCATAATGTTTTTGATTGATTGAGCTAAAATTTCTAGGATGTGGAAATTCTATCGGTATTGCAAAAACTCTATCTTGATATTGTTTTGAGTTCATTTTGAAAGGATTTTGATAATATTTCTTATTTATGGTAGACCAATAAAACGTTATTTCGAAGAATGATAGCGGCAGTATCATGGGTTCCAAAGGGGGCATCGAGGGCCGTGCCCGAAGAAGCTCAACTTCCTTCTAAGGAAGAAATTGAGGAGATGATAAAAAGTGGTGCTTTAGAAAAGGAAAGGTATACTTCTTCTTTTTTTTTTTTTTCTAATTTTTTTTAAGCTTATGTGCTTCCTGTTTCTCGCTAATACTATGATTGTGACGATAAAAGGATTGGAATTTTATTTTTTTCTAAAGATGTTGGTTTGTGTAGTGAATATGGTCATAGTGAAGACGATGATGAAAATTGGGTCAGTTACGAATCAAAGGAGAGTATGTGGAGCTGTGTGCCTGGACACACGGGACCGTGCGTCGGTCGTGCGTCCAACCGTGCTAGCTACTGGAATTTCTGGAGAGCATGCACACACGGGTGTGTCCCTCAGGGCACACGGACGTGTGTCTACATTTCTTCCCGTGCACACAGCGTGCACACGGGCGTGTGTTCTGGAGAACAAAGGCACACGGTCGTGCCATGCAGGCACACGGTCGTGTGTCTTGTTCTTCAACAAGAACACTTGCCGGAAATGCACAAAATTCTCAACCATTTCACAATAAATCTTCAATTCACTTCAAACACATGTTCTCAGCACCTCAATAAACACATTTGAAGCATCTAATTTCACATGCATCAATCATCAAGCATTTCACCATGGAAGCATTAGCTTTCTCTCACTAAAACCAAAATAGCAATTCATGAAAAATCTTGGTGGTGGAGGAAACTTCTCAAGTTAAGAGACGAGATGCATAATAGGATAAGTCATATTGTGGGAACTAGGGAGGACACTTTTGTTTGGTGGGACAATTGGCACCCTTTAGGGCCTCTTGCCAAAAGGTTTGGGAACAGAATAATCTATGACTCAGGAATGGGGAAGAATGCTAAAGTCAAGGAGCTCATTGAGAATGGTGAGTGGAAGTGGTCGGCGGCTAACTCTCACGATATGATGGAGGTTAAGAACACTCCCTTAAGTAAACCTAGGATTGGAGCTGATAGAGTTGTTTGGAATCCTTGTGGGAATGGTAGCTTTTCCATCTCTTCGGCTTGGAATGAGTTTAGAAAGAAGAATAACTTGGTGAGTTGGGCTCACCTCATTTGGCACAAGAAACACATCCCTAGGCATGCCATCATCCTCTGGCTTGCACTGAGGAAGAGGTTACCCACTCGTGATAAATTGCAAAGGTATGGTTTATGTTCTAATATTACTTGTGTGTTGTGTGATGTGTCTGATGAGAATATTGACCACCTTTTCTTTCAATGTGATTATAGTCGATTTATTTGGGATAATATTCTTAACCAGAGCAACTTGAGTTATAGAGGACAGCCTTGGGAAGAGTATGTTGAGGAGATCTCTCGAGAGTGGAAAGGGAAATCTCTTAGGGCCACTTTAGCAAAAATGAGTTTGGGTACAGTTGTTTATAGTATTTGGCGGGAAAGGAACAATAGAGTCTTTTCGAGAGGGGTCTTGCCTAAAGAGAGTTTTTATTAATGTAAAAAGAGTCATTAGGGACAAGGCGGCAGAGCTAGGTAACTTCCCTTATTCATTCCAGAATAGCTCCCTTGTGGATTCTTGGGCTCTTCCTTTGTGTACTCTTAATAACCATGATCCTTTTAAGTGGTTGTTTTTTCTTCTCTCTTGCTTCCTGTGTCTTTTGAGGGAGAGAGTTCACTGTAGCCTTGTGAGAGACCTGCATCTCATAAAACCAGCTTTTATGATTGTGATGCACAAAATTCTCACACCAATAAATGTGACAAATTATAACCAGCTTCGTTATTAGTTCCTTTATTCAATAAATTTGGCCTGCACCAATTTAATCATTAGGTTCATACATTACTACTATGAATTTGGATAAAGTAAGTAATCTAGTCATTTTAATTAGTCAAATATTTATCGCCTTCAAGAATTTTATCCTAAGACAGAAATAAATAGATTAGAAAAGAATAGATTGAATTCTTACTAATTAGTAAAGAATATATATATGCTAAGAAACATGTAAAATATGTAATATAAAAGAAATCTTTTACAATGATAGTTCTTCATCGGAAATAACAATATCTAGAGGTATCAAATTATTACCTTTTTTTTATTAAAATGACTGATTTTTTAAATTTTACATTTAAAACAATCAAATTTTTAAATTTTCTTATTGAATAAACTAAACTTTAACTATTTCCTATAGAACGTACCAAACTAATTATTTTTCTTTCAAAACGAAACAAAACAAATAATCATAATTGTATTTCTTTCAAAACGAAACAAAACAAATAATCATAATTGTATTTCTTTCATACTTTTAATATAAAATACTAAAAATTTAGTCTTTTTTATAAGAAACTTTGAAAGTATTATTCTAAAATTTTAATAGAAAAAAATAAAGGTTAATTCGTTCGGGAAAAAAAAAAAACAGATAGTTGGATGCCGGTTGTTATTATTCCACTTCCATCATTATTTTTTATTTTTTAATTTTTAACCAGAGGATTCATATTCGAAAATTCGCAATAACAACTCACCCATGGTGGAAGAAGAGGCAAATTGAGTTCTGTAATGACCACGCTGCCGCTTAAGAGTTTTTTGACTTCGTCAACAAAATTCTTTCCCATGTTCGTTAAAGTCAGTTCCTTTAATTTCAATTCGCTCAACTTCTTTAACCCACTGATCTTCTTTATGCTTTCGCAGTATCTAATCTCTACTTCACTTAGCTCAGGCATGGCGGTTTCCTCAATTGTCCACTCTTCTAGCTTCGTCAGCATCCATAACTTCAAGATTTTGAGTCGAGGTCTGTAACATTGTGTTGTAGGTAAAGCAAAAAAGTGATTTATATTTGGAGTTTGCGGTGAGTGAAAAAGTTTTTAGACTAAACATTGGGTGGGAAAATGTTAGTCACTCTTTTTATTTCACAAAAGATAAACCCTTCTACCGCCGACTGACAAAAACCCTTAATAGCTTCTCCTATATCTTCAAGCACAACTTCCTCGATCATCGTTAAACCAAAAAATCAGTAAATTTAGGCCTAATTTCTTATTCCAAATTCAACTCACTTCCCACGCCAGGCCAACTTCTACCAAAGACGCCGCTAACCGCAACCACCGAATCGACTCTTTTGGTAGGTTTTGATTGTTATGAACTTAATCATTATAAAATTAACGAGCCAACAGATCCGTCATCATGTTTTTGATTGATTGAGCTTGTGAAAACCAGTAGAGCTTGTTGAAATTGATACGATGCGTTTTAATATAAGTTGGAGTATGCTTGAAACGCAGCGTTTAAGGTGGGTGATTAAAATCAATTAAGAAACAGGAGTTAGGGTTCAATTCGTCCAGATTCTTCAAGTTCTACAAGCTTCCTCAAACACAGGCGACTCACGACAACGACGTGAACTTAATCCGACGACTCAGGTGCATCGGCGACAGCTGGAGATTTTTTTTTTCTTTTCCCGCTCATTTTTGTTGTATATAAATTTGTTTTGTATTACTGATTTAGTAAGAAATGAAAAAGAAAAACTAAGGCATTTCAAAATTCTGTGTGATCTATTTTTTTTCTCTCTCTCTTTCACTGTTTTTCTTCTTTTCAGAGCTAAAATCTCTAGGATGTGGAAATTCTATCGGTATTGCAAAAACTCTATCTTGATATTGCTTTCAGTTCATTTGAAAGGATTTTGATAATATTTCTTATTTATGGTAGACCAATAAAACGTTATTTCGAAGAATGATAGCGGCAGTATCATGGGTTCCGAAGAGGGCATCGAAGGCCGTGCCCGAAGAAGCTCAACTTCCTTCGAAGGAAGAAATTGAGGAGATGATAAAAAGTGGTGCTTTAGAAAAGGAAAGGTATACTTCTTTTTTTTTTTTTTTTCTAATTTTTTTTAGCTTATGTGCTTCCTGTGTCTCGCTAATACTATGACTGTGACGATAAAAGGATTGGAATTTTATTTTTTTCTAAAGATGTTGGTTTGTGTAGTGAATATGGTCATAGTGAAGATGATGATGAAGATACGGATATTGAGGATGTCGAGCAGTCTGATGAAGTCTCACAAGCTTTAGCTGTGGCAGACGCACTTGGAAAAAGTTCCAAAAGCAAAAATTCAGGAACCAAGTTGGATGATATAGATGACGGCTTGAAGGAACTTGACATGGACCGTTACGATGATGAGGATGAAGGTATCTCTATTACACAAGTGTTGGGTTTTCATTGTGTCTTTCAGTTCATTGATTTTATTTTTGCTTTAGAAGAAAGTATTGGTAGTTGATTCATTGGTTAAGTTCAAGGGATCTTAGGGGATTTTAATTGACACTGACAATCAACTTCTAAGGTTACTCACCTGCGTGAATTCTTGCTTAAAGAAAAAAATAATAGTAGAGTTTTTAATGAACTTGTTTGCAATAAACATAATATTTCACTAGTTATTAATTTGTTTGTGGTTGAACTTAGGAGTTGAGCTTTTCAGCAGTGGGATTGAAGACCTTTACTACCCAAGTAATCAAATGGATCCATATCTTAAGGATATAGATGTGAGTATGTCAAGCATACTTAATTGAGGCTTGTTTATTTTTCGTTTCTTATTTACCTTATGATGCTAGAACTGCCTTTCAGGATGAGGACTCTGAAGACCTTGAGGATCTGGTCATTAATGCAAATGATGCAGTTATAGTTTGTGCACGTAATGAGGATGATGTCAGTCATCTTGAGGCACGCAATGCTTACAGTCTCCTTACTCTCTCTATCTCTCTCTCTGTCTTTCTTACATGTGCATGCTTGCACGTGTGCTTACACTCACTAACACACACTTGTAGATTATACACACATGGACACCAGCATTGATGGAAAATTTTATTGCAAATAGGTCTATGTATATGAGGAAGCAAACGATGGTCAAGCAAACTTGTATGTTCACCATCATGTCATCATTCCAGCATTTCCTCTTTGCATGGCTTGGCTTGACTGCCCTCTTAAAGGAGGAGAAAAAGGTTAGACATTCATACGCTTATTTTGGCTGGAATTAATGTATGTGTTCAATTTGTATAACCACGTTGATGTTTATCAATAGGCCTAGTAGACTGTTTGCAAATTGTGAATTCACTTAGTTTTTTAGTATCTACTTTGTGTTTCATTTAAGATTCTACTTGGGGAACTTATATTATGAAGATTTAGGTGATTTGGTTTTAAAAGTGGTTTAGATTGAAATGGTACACACTATCTGTTATTTCTTTGTTTATGAGTTTAGTTTTAGCAATAATAATTTTCATTACAAGTAGTTTGAAGTATTAATCATAAAATGATGAAAAATTTTATCTATATATATATATGTATGTATGATAGTTTAATTGCATATGCAAAAGAAAAAAAACATTTTTTTGTTGATAATGGAGTTATCGTACAATACATTTAGGACACGAAATAAGTAGAAAATAATTATAAAAATTTATTTTTGTAAAATTACCTAATAATAGTTTGATGTTACACTTAATTGCTTCTGGTTGATGATAGGAAATGTCAGTTTAATTTTTTGAACTTAGAAGGCGTTTCTTCTTTTGGGATCTAGGCAAGCATCCTCCCATCATCTAATTTACCTTCTCTTTCAAAGATCTTTTGACACATGTACATCATTTAATTTTGTCATTGGAGTTAATTCTTCGTTTCTTTTAAATGAATTTATTTCGGTGTAAAGTTCCTAGCTGCTCTCTTTCTCCTTTGTGTTTTTTTTTTTTTTTTTAATTTCGCCATTTGATTTTGTCACTCCTTTCTGAGGGTTTACTCTAAAAGTAGAAAAGAAAATCTGTAAACTAACAGAGAAAGTATTTTCTAGAGTAATGAAGAATATCTGAAGAAGGAAGTAAAAGACATGTCTTTGTGAAGAACAAAAGAGAATGGGGAGCAGGGAAACAGAGATTTTAGAGCAAATGTTGCTTCTTTTGAAAAAAAAAAATGAAAAACATGAAATAAGGTGTTTAATTGATAGATGGTGAAATGAAAAATATAAACAGTGCAATTATAATTATACAATTGCCATGTGGCATTAGACTCTGAAAGGTTTAGGTAAATTAGATCAACTGAGAATCTTTATTCCTTTTCAAATAAGAGGGAGGTGAATAAAACTTTGAATCTTGGTATTGGTTCTTGGAGCAAAACTTTCCTTTTCTAGTAGCTCCAATGGCTAGTATTCTCGACTGTATGGTTATAATTTTTATTAGCTTATGGATTTTACTGGATGACAATAGCTAAGGTACCATGTGTTGAATTTGTCTTTGATTATGCTTGGGCTTATATCTCTAGTTGTCTCTGTTTGTATATATGCTCTTTGCTAGTTAGTTATTTTTTACTTTTGTAACCCATTTACTGGTAATAATTGTTGATCCTTTAAAGAGATTCCATTTTTATACTGGCCATCTTTCTTGAGTATGATGTAGGATTGAGGTTTATGGTAGTTGGTCACTCAATGTATATCCTTAGTTATCTTTATAATATTAATAATCTTATTTGCAAGTTCTTATGTGGGTATGAATTTGATTAATGTTTTTCAACATATTGCTGCTATTTGTGTTGTGTACAGTCATCCATTGAATACAAAGAAGGCAGTCATACTGATTCAGTGTTAGGTCTTGCTTGGAACAAAGAGTTCAGGTTTGTTATATAGTTTTGGTATAATTTGCAGTTCTTGCTTCCATGTGACATTCTTTCTATATTATGTTATCTTTTGCATCTCTGATTTCTTTATTTTCTAATATGGAATAAAAAAAGGAATATCCTGGCTAGTGCGAGTGCTGACAAAACTGTTAAGATTTGGGATGTGGTCGAAGGAAAATGTAATTTTACCTTGGAACATCACACAGATAAGGCAAGTATTTACCCTATCACCATTTGAATTTGTCTTTAACTCATATATCTGTGATGTAATGTACCAAAACTTTTTGTTAGTATAGTTTTGGTATAGCACCTCTACTCTTAATTTATAATGATTAAATGATAGAGTCAGTATTCTTGGTGGAATATCCTTGTAAATTCTAAAAGCAATATCTATGAGAGAGAGGATAAGCATTTGGAGATGCTACAACCTTATGTATGATACAAATGCTTGTCATCCTAATTTTGTAGCCTAAATCTGCTCTTTGTACTATGGTAGAGATCAATTCGTGTACCCTTTTTTGGTGTGACTACAGTTTTACCCTCCTCCATTCATAAATTAAAGAAGATAAATAAGACTGGAAAACGCTTTATTTGTTATGTGCTGTCCTATGTAGAATTTAAGTATAATTCTTTGTTTTTTTGAATAAAGTATACAAGGAATCTTGAGTTGTGCACTTTGTGGCAAGGTTTTTTTCCTTTTTCTTTTTTGATGACCCGGGAACCTCTTACCCGATCAAGCAGGATAAACCCAAGGGACTATAACCACCTAGACCTATAGCCATAGACTAGGTAAATTAGAGGTTATTGGATTAATTGTAGTTTGAACTCTGGCCACCTTGGTGTCCCCTGCCCTTTACCACTGGGCTTGTGGCAAGGTTTTTGAATATTCCCTTTGGATACAATCCTAAAACTTGAAGAAATTCTTAAGAAAGAGTAAAGAGATACAGTGTTTTTCCATGATTTTAATCTTGTAATACATTTTAGAGTATTATTGTTAACCCATTTGGATATTAAAATATTAAGGTGTAACTAATAACTTTGGGTTTATTTTAATCTTTGAAAATTGTTTTGGAGATCATAATCCAGACAAACTGTTAGAGCTCCAGCCACAGGTGCAAAAGGATTTTGTACTTAGGGGCAGGCCATGTGGTTTTGGGCCATATGAATAGTAAATTTAAACTGAAGACTCCTAAAACACTTCCAAATAACTTGTTGGCAAGTCTTGTCTCAAAAAAGAAACTGTTTGATCATTTTGAAGCTTGTTCTATAGACAAATGAGAAAACTAGGAAGTTATTTTTGTATTTTTAGTAGGAAGATGAAATAGAAATTTTATTTGTTTTTTCCTTTCATTTATATAGAAATTTTTATATCTTTGGGGTTCATGTTTGGATTTCTTGTCCACTATTCAATCCCCTTGTAAATTATCATTTGTTTTATACTAATAGTTTCTCTTGCTTTTTATTTATAAATTTAGAAGGGCTGAACATGGAATTATTACAGGGATGGGAATCCAATTCCTATCTGAGGACTCTGCATACTCATTCAGATCCACATAATAAAGTCTGGCATTGGTTATGGAGAGTAAAGTAGGGTTTAGGTGCAAAGTGGGGGACGGCATGCCTGCCTTGTTGCCATTCTTACTGTTTCAATAAAAGTTCTTGGTTTATGTGGAATTCATAACATAGATAATTGACTATGAGGATGCCTTTTTCTGCCCACCAGTACAAATACCTAATGATTTAAAATAATATATATTATAAACATGGATGATGACACTAAATTCATGCTACTGTTGATGGTAACCTCAATAAATTTTTAGGGGTGGACAAACTTTGGGTCACTTGTTTAATTTAACCAAGTTTTTGCCTTTCTTACTAATTCTTCCAGGTTCAAGCTGTTGCATGGAATCATTATGCACCCCAAGTTCTTCTTAGTGGATCCTTTGATCGCTCAGTTGTCATGGTAAAGAATTTAGTCACTTGCTTAATCTATTATGTACAATAATACGTGAAACCTTAATATGAAAGCATTTGTGGAGAATCTAATTTTTGAGATGAGAAATTGAGTTTTCAAGATTTTAACCTTTTAGCTGTAATTTGGTTTTTATTTTTTTCTTAGAAAATTGTGTGTTTTCTATTATTATGCATTGCAGAAAGATGCAAGGATATCTACGCATTCTGGTTTCAAGTGGTCAGTTACAGCTGATGTAGAAAGCTTGGCATGGGATCCACACACTGAGCATTCATTTGTGGTGTGTGCATTCTTTTCTTTTAATTTTAGGGCTGTCTTTTTATAGAGAATTTCAAAGGTCTGAAGAACAACAAAAATAGATAGGAATTCATTTTGTTTGTAAATTTAGAGTGGGATATGTTTGGTTTGAGGTATTTTCGTTTTGTTAATAATCATTTAATTTCTGCTTAGGCTAGCCTTGAAGATGGTACAGTGAAAGGTTTTGATATTCGGACCACCAAATCAGATCCATTTTCAGAATCACAACCAAGTTTTACTCTGCATGCTCATGACAAGGCAGTTTGTAGCATCTCCTATAATCCATCAGTACCAAATGTATGTATACATCCTTACCTTAATCCTTTGCCCAATTCTTCAAAATCTTAACTTGTAATAATTTTTGCCCATCTGATTTTCAACAGCTTCTTGCAACTGGATCTACAGATAAGATGGTAACTTTCAAGCTATCTGTTCTCTTTCCTGTCCACTGTGGGCTGCCAGTTCTAAAGTATATTTTTGGTTTGGTGCAGGTAAAACTTTGGGATTTGTCAAACAACAAACCTTCATGTATTGCATCCAGGAATCCTAAAGCAGTAAGTTATTCATAAGTCTTCACCAAACAAGTTGCATTGTTATGTGGCAGAGAATCATTTACAACATAATTTATTGTATTTTAATTAGTATGACTTCTAACACCATTTATTCTAAATGTTTTTAGGGAGCTATTTTTTCCACTTCTTTCTCAGGGGATAGTCCATTTTTACTGGCAATTGGAGGTGCCAAAGGAAATTTGGAGGTGAGTGGAATATCTGGTTCCATTGTTGGTGGAATTCGCACATCTAAGAGTCAAGAATGATGATTGATGTTGGTGAATTATTGCAGGTTTGGGATACTTTATCCGAAGCTGCAGTGTCACAAAGATTTAGCAATTACAGCAAGCCCAACAAAGCTGAGACATGATCAAGTAGGGTATGTTTGTTTGGTGACATGGAGCGCCTGTCTTTTTGAGATTCAAAGTTTTGTTATTGTTCTATAAGTTTATCATGTTCAAAGTACGAGTACAATATGAAAGTGGGATAAAGGGTTAAGTAGATTTGGGAAGAAAAGAAAATGGTTTTGCACCTGGTGTAAAATAATTTTATATTGTGTTCCTAACGGGCATAAGAGTGGCGTTCATGGTTTCTTCATGATTTTATCTATCTGGCGTCAATTAAACTGGATTTTTTTTTTCTTTTTTTATATTAATAGTTGATTGTAGTCACTTGGTTCAAAAATAAAGATAAACAGAATGTCTCTTGGTTGTGCATTGGGGTGGCTATTTTCTCCAATACGGGGACAATCCTGCTCTGTGTGGTTGAGAATTCCCCGACATAAATGAATGGGAATTAAAAAAATAAAAAATAATTCCCGAAGGACAATGATAGGTGCGTATCGTTGTCCTGCCCAACTCTGCCATGTATCCTACAAATATATAACCTTGCCTCTTACCCTACTATTGCCACATCTCTTCCCCATTCGTGTCACTTCTAGGGTGTGGTTGCCACGGTTGCTCTTTCTTCTAAGCCCCAACTTCCACCCAAATCTTGTATACTAACTTTCGAAGGGAGGTTAGACTGTGGATTCAGGTGGGCAGATCTTACACCACTTTATATTGATCTCAGTCAAGTTTGGGGAAAGAATCTTGCCTCAAAAATGGAACAAGGCTCTCGTAATTACATATTTTAATCTTGGCCAAAAGGCAAATTCTCACCCAAGGTTTCCTTGACTGACAAGTCCTACCCCTAAAAGTTCAGAAAGTCAAGTACTTACATTTTTTTTGTGAAAAAAATCAAAACACTCTTTATAAAAATCAATAATAATAATATTAAAATAAAATTTAATATAAATAATATTAAAAAATAAATTTAAAGTAAAATAATATTAAAATATTAATAAAAAATTTAATAAATTAATAAAAAATTAATAATTATTAATAAATATTTCAAAAAATAAATTAATATTTAAAAAACCACTGCTGCCAATGGTGGTGGCCGACTTTGACCTTACCAAGTGGTCGAAAACGACCACTTGGTTTTATTGACGGTTTAATCTCATCGTTTCGATGGCAGATGCGGCCGATCTAGCAAATGTGGCCAGATTTGATCACCTCTGTCATCAGAGAAGGCCAGAAGTGGCTGAAATGTTTGACATCGATTGTTTCTAGCTATTTGAGATGGTGGAGACGGTCAGATCTGGTTGCCTCTATCAGATTTTTGACAATCAGATTTGACTACTTCTGTCTTTGCAGCAGTTAGATCTAGCCGCCGATAGAACCAGATGGCCATTTTCGACAACCTGATGAGGTTAACGTTAGCCACCATTATCGATCGTAATGACTGCTTTTTTAAATATTTATTTTATTTATTAAATTTGTTATTATTATTTTAATATTATTTTATTTTAATATTTTTATCAAATTTATTTTTTAATTTTTATTCAAAAAGATAAAAATACCCTTATGACTTTACTGAAGGATGGGCATTTGGCTTGATAAACTTTTATGGGTGGAAGTCTATCATTTAAGAAAACCTTGGGTGGGAATTTGTCATTTGGCCTTTAATCTTCGAAGATTGTAGAGTTTAAGCTAATCATTAGGTCACAGTTTAAGATTTCCACAAACAGATATATCAATATATTCAAGAGATGTATTATGTAACCTTTCAATATTTGATTGCAGTTTTTTAATAAATTTCAAGGCATTTAAGATGTCGAGGACGGGGTGTGCCAAGGGATGGGATGAGGATTATATGTGCCTCGTGGGATGAGGATGTAGATTGCTTTCATCTAACGATGAAGGGAAATAGAAAATTCGGTCTTGCACTGCTATGTTGCCATCTTTAATTGTGTAGAACTAAATCTGCACCAATGTCTTCCTAAGTAATAACTCATCAAAATCCTTTACTCTACAAGGTCTTTCAAGGAAGCTGGATATTGCTTACCATTAAACGTAGTGCAAAATAACTTCCTAAAAGGCACCAAGGTGATTTGTCTCCTAACTCCCCATAATTTAATCATATAATCTTAAAATAAAAATTTTTCTGAAAGCAACGTCTGACTTCCAAATTTTTCATGTAATGAGCTCAACATGGAATGATCTCCAATAATAATAAGGAAAAGATCTTCTATATCATACTAAGTGTTTCTTCTTTGTCTCGCTTTAAATGTTTTTGTAAGAATATTCTCATTAATGTGGTTAATACATTACGATTATTAATAAGATGAAGTATTTCAGTTATATTGTTTGATACGTATAACATGTCCTTAGTATAATATAACAAAGATGAGAGATTTGGATAATTTATTATACTCTCTTTATGCAGTCATTAATGGTTATATTAAAAGGTGGTAATGGTTTACATGCATTGAGAACTATTGTTTACAACTTGGTCCCATATTTGGGTGAATGATTTAATGGTCATGTTCATTGAACAAATCCATTAAAAAGGTTTCTATATAGATAATGTTTCTTGTGTCTATGGATATGTCCTCTTAAGTTTATGGGTAAATGTGATCCTTTAACTTAAGGTTGTTAAATCATCTTGTACTAAGAGTTTGTCATTTAATATCATCAAAAGTGTCATTATAAATAAGGTGTTATAAAGTTGAATGATTGATTATATCATAATTAATACGAAAATTATAGTGGATCAATAAGGATTTATCAACTCTGAGCATATGAGCGATGAAGTTATGGCAATATCCATAACCAATAGGTCTATGGTTATAGTTGGATCGATTGTTATCATATTTAATGTTTTGGTTTGGACATATATCTATAAAATGACGAGTTACTGAGATAGACACTAATCTATGTCTTAGTCTCAAGAGACATAATATGACAAATGAATCAAATTGTATATTAACTATCAGGTTGATCACGCTTAGAGATATTCACAACACTCTACTATTCTGGTGGTCATGATGTTTTACCAGAGGTTATTCATTATCTGTGTCTAAATTCAACTTAAATCTAAATACTAGTGAGTTAGTAGAGAGCTTATGGGTCACACACTATAGAAGTTGATTGAGCTTTGGAAATATAAAATTGTTGTCCTAATGTTTATGTTATTAGGTATGTCATATGAGACTTGTCAAATCCATCTAGACCAAGTCAATAGTCAAAACGTGTATTTTGCCTTGACACACGATTATGTGTTTTTCAAGCTAGATAGTTGACAAAATCCTGAATATTTAGGTAGAATTGGGTTTGACTAAGTCAAATCAAATTTAAAATTCAAATAATTTGCTAATGCATAATCGTGCATGCTACTAGTCAAAGAATATGGAGTGATAGGTATGTTGTACAAATTTTATGCAATGTACATAAAGTCAAGCATTATCCAAACACTGATGTATGGTCATGCATATGCCACACACGATTATGCATAGGGGCACACGAGTGTGCGTTTGTATAAACAAGCCTATGTGTCTAACTCTATAAAAAAAAGATATAACAATTCATTTGTTGGTTTTTTTTTCTCTTTTGTCAAACCTGAAACACACGCCTATGTAAATAAATGCTAGCATCTTGAAAGCACTTCTTAGCCTTCTTTTGCTCAAACACAAAACAACATTTAAATCCTCAACACATAAGGCCATAGGTGGAAAGGTAAAATGAGGTTAAGTTTCCATACAAGGGCCATATGAATTACTTGGAATTCTAAAACAAGTAAGGATAAAAAAACCAAGCCTAAAAGAGACATTTACCAGCTTAAGTCAATCAACACCAATCTCTCTTATCAAAAGATTTGATAAAGATAGTTTAAAAACTCTTAGAACCAACAAAGTTCAATAAAAGAGTCAAGAGAAAAAATTTGCAAACTTTTCTTGTTGTCAAGTTTACATGAGAGAGAATATCACTTATATATGTGTCTTACCTGTTAAAAGAATTAACCAAAATGCCCTTGATCACTAGTTTAGAAAGGGAAAATAAAATTCCCAAAAAATATACAATTTGAGCAAATAAAAACAAGTGCAAGGGCAGAAGTGTGCCACACAATATGGTATAGGTGAAATAAAGCAAAAAGGTTATGGCGCTAGGTTGGAAAGTGCATGAAACAGAGCATCAGGCGAAACAAAATGCACATGTTGTAATGCTAGTCTGTAATGCCATGACACCCTATAAAAGCAAAGCTTACAATTCATAACACTAGGTTGGGGCCAAGTATAAATGCTTACAACAGATTTAAGCACCATAGTAAGCTATGAATCTACTCCATGTCATCTATTGTTTTTTCACACTCTTTTGAGGTTTGATCTAACACATGCTGCTTCTACTTTGGCCTGAAGATATTTTGAAATGTTTGGGGCTTTAGAAGAATGCTTTAAACCTTGACAAAGAAGTAAGGTTTTCGTACAAGTTAACAAACTCACCCCAAAGTTATTAATAGTTAGATGAAAAAGACTAGCTTCCATCAATAACACAAGCAGCTTAAGAATGACATTCATATCATGTTATGTCCTTTTTACTTCTTCATCGTCCTTTTCAGTTTTTCCCATGATTTAAATCTCATTTTCCTCTCTCTTTCCCTTTGTCTCTTTATGTTTTCCTACTATAATGAAGTATAATCTTTGAACTACAATGTTGTTGCCTTACACTTCTTTTCATTATAGTACCCTTTATAATCAAAGACTCTCTCAATGTTATGAAGTCAATCAACAAACGCCTCAAGGTTCAAGCTACCATTAAATTCAAGGATATCCAATTTCAATCCACGATTATCATTATCCTCCTTTTTTTTTCCCTTTTCCTACAGAATTTAGGTTCTTCATTGAAGTTACTACATAAAAAGATCCCTTCATCAAGGAGATGAATATGAATAGTGATTTTTTGTCTATAATGAGTGGTCCTATCATAAGTGTCCCTTGTAGTTTAAGCTCTATGGTAGATAATGGAAAGATCATCCCTTGAATATAGAGGTGTTCTCACTTGGTTTTGGTTATTAGAATCTTGGTTTTGTATTATCTTTTCCAAATCTTGTGACATACCATGTATGAGTTTTATAAGGGTGTCAAACTTCCTATTCATTTTCATCTTTAATTTATAAATTTGCTTCTCTAATCTCATGTCTCCCATTCTTCATGATTATAGGGGTGATCAAGTTTCTCTACTAGCTATTTTATAGATTGGTTCAAGTAATATAAGGTTAGAGAAAGGTTTAAGAATGAAAAGGAAAGGTTTTATGGTTTTGTGAACAGTAATTTTTATGGTGAACAATAAAATTTTGGAATAAGAATAGTGTTTATGGTGGTTGGGAATAGTTGGGTAAACATTTGGGCTTATTAAGTTTCTACGATAAGTAAGCTGGCAAAGTTTTAGGCTTGGGCTAGTTTAGTAAGTGTAAGGGTAGTTTGGTAAATATTATGAAGGGTAATGTGGTAATTGTGTTTAAAGGTAAAAAATTGTGTGAGTTGGATGGTTTACTAAAATTAAGATGACTAACTTGAGGTAAGGAAGATTAAGGTTTGGATAAAGGCTAATTAAGGTGATTAAGATAGGTTTAGGTAAATATAAAGGATGCAAGTTGGTACTTGCAAATTAAAATATGGTATGGCTAAAATAAGAGAAAGGATAATGCATTTAATAGAAGTATGGTGTATAGGCTAAGTTTAGGGAATGTATCTAATGAAATAGTGATAAAAGAAGGGTTCTCTCCTCCAACACTTGAATAATTTTTCATATAAGATTTTTTAGCTTAAGTTACAATTTCTAGCAACATTTCTCCAATTTTCTACTAAACTCTAATTTAAAACATGATATTACACCTTCCAACCTAGGCTCTAACACCAAATGATCAACATCCAACCCCCTCAATGCATACTTTAATACACAAGGCTAATAAGTAGAAATGTAGAATGAGATTAAGCTTCCACACAAAAACCAAATAACTTACTTGCAATTATAGAACAAGCAAGGATAAAAAAAAACCAAGCCTAAAATAGACGTCCACTAGCTTAAGTTAATCACCACCAATCTCCTTTCCCAAAAGATATGATAAAGATAGTTTAAAAGCTCTTAGAACCAACAAAGTTCAATAGGAGAGTCAAGAGAAAAAGTTTGCATACTTTTTTTCTTATTTAATATTTAAGTTTAAGTTTAGATAAGAGAGAATAACACTTATACATATGTTTTACATGCTAAGAAAATTGACCAAAATATTATAACATCCTGAAATTAGAATAGTCTTTCTAAGCCTTTGATCATGGTTAGAGCAAAAGTTTTACAACCAAAGATTAGCCTCAGTGAGTTCTGAGGGTAGAATAGTCTTTTTAGAGAGGATTTGTATGGTTTGTGCTTGATGCACGACCGTGTATCCTAGACACACGCCCATGTGCCCCTTGTGTAAAAAGCACGATCATGCGCCTTAGTGGCACACGATCGTGTGTCTTCTTTAGGCTGTATAGCTATATAAAGTAGAGGTTTCGCATTTTTAGTCAGCTTACCTATTTCTTTCTTCTCTGTCTTCCAGCTAACCCTAACCAAATTTCCCAAAAAGATTCAATTAGCTTCTAGCAACCAATCCAGCTAAGATTTAGTCAGAGTTAGAGAGATAAAAGCCATTAGCAGTTCCAGGTAAGTTTTTTCTTACCTCTTCCCTGTTTCCATAGTTTATAACTTTCTGGATGAGTCTAATCTGTTATTAAGCATGATTACAAGATGATAGTATAAGATAAAAGAGAAATTTTAGAAACGAAAGCATGATTAGTCTTCTTGATGCATATGATGGTGTTTCAAAGGTTTAAAAGCATGCTAAGTAGTAATTGGTTGTTATTGATAGGGGACATGTGTCTATAGAGAAGTAATTTGCATGTGGATATACTATAATAAGATTAATTTGAGATTGGTAGAGATTTGAGTTGAGTTAGGTGTGGATTTTAAGTGTTTCAGTGAAGAATACAGAAACAAAACAGGACACATGACCTTGTACTTGATTGATGCATGCTTATACAACCATGTTTCAGCAAGTTTATGGTTGTGTATGTGAGTCATGCATGACGAAATTTGAGAGGGCACCAGACCATGCTAAGGGTGAGCATAGTCGTGTATGTGTAATGAATTAGAAATAAACCAAAAATCACAAAAGCTAGCATATTCAAGCATATGTCTATGCACACAACCAACGCACCTTGATGCATGACCATGTGCTTAGCATACACGACCGTGCATCTAGTGCAAAGTTTTAGGTTAAGCAAATTTAACAGCAAAAATAGTAAAAGCCATATAGACCATCAAAAGTATATACCAAAATAAGTTTAGATTAAGCTGAAAAGCAGAACTATTAACTATCAAAGAAGGGAAAATGATAAGATAAAATATTTTTCCAGAATCAGTATACTAAACTCATATAAGCAAGAAAAAACTCATCAACAATCTAGAATAGCATAATCTAGTGATAGATTATGATCCAAAAATAGAAAGAAAAATAGGAAATAATAACAGAATGCTAGCAGATATACATCATGACACAGAATAGTTTATGCAGGACTTATTAGTAAGTTTAATAAGTTACAAGAAAAAAACAACAGTAAGAAATACTTAGAATAGAACTATAATAGTTGATTCAGTAAAATAAACTATAATCAGAAAGAAAAGAGAAATGAGATAACATGCATGATATGTACTACATGACATGGCATGCTAAAGTAAGGTTTTTTAAAAAAGAGATCAAGTGATTCATATGCATCAATTTTTCAACATACAACTTGATACCCAGGTTATATATTAAGGGTGAATACAAAAGGGCATCTGTATGATTTCAACTTTCTAACTCTGGCCAGATTGTTTAGTTTTCAGTTTACTAGTATAAGGACTAATATGATAGGATTTTCAACTTACTAGCATTTCGCTGGTATGGTTCAACCTACATGGACAAGATTTTAAATCTCTGTGTTCATCAACCTAATTAGTACAACAAATATCTTCAAATACATAGAGATTTTAGATAGAGATTTCAGATAGAGTTTTCATTATAGATTTTTAGTATTTTAGGATCTTCAGATTCCACTAATAGTATTTTAGTAAATGTTTTCAATAAACAGGCCCAATGGCAAATAATATGATTTCATCATACTTCATGTCATGATATAGCATAATATAGCATAAATCAGTATACAGACAATAAGATAAGAAATAGTTAAGAAACAACTAAGAAAAGAATATAAAGATGTATAACTATACAATATACATCATTTGAGTAGAAACATAAAAGAATTCAGCTAGGGCCTAAGAGAACTTAAGAATACTTTAGATTTCAGAAACTAATAAAGAAAGAAAGTAAGATAATGAATATCAGAAAAAAAACTTGGCCAGTTGGTTTTAGTATCCAAATCTTTTCATACCAAATCATATATGTACACCCATAGAAGTAATTATGACAAGGTATAAAGTAAAGCTTAAGTAGTGATTTTAAACAATAAGATGAGCTAGAATAGAAGAGAAAACTTACTTAATTAGTTGGGGACTAAGTTAAGTCTGTCAATTCAGTAATGAGGCTAGTCATAGGCTAAGTAAATTCTATTCAACTAAACATGTAAAAAAGATAAGACGCTAGAATAGAAGAAAGCTCATAGCTATAGCAGAAAAAGTTATTAGGCTAGTCAAGAACTTGTTAAGTTCTTTAGTTTAACAGTTAGCCAGTAATAAAACAAAGTAGAGCTTACCCGAATGTAGAGATAGAAGATGCTTATTAAGTGACTTGTCACTCATTTCTCTTAGTTTTCTTTCTTATAGGTTAGTATTTTAGGGAGCTAAGCTTGAAGCATGAGATGGCTAAATGGTAGGATATGACTCGAGTGGGTCTTCATCCGAGTTTTCAGTTCGTATATGTATGTATATATGTATTTAGCTTTTAGCCAATAGTATATTGGCTCGCATGCTTTGTGTTACTTATGCATAGGGGATGTATAGTATTAATTATGTTTTTAGTTGTTATTATTATTATATATAGTAAATATAAGTTTTATTCAAGATACTGTATAATGGGTTTCAGATTAGCACCATATGTATTATTTCAGCTTCTGTATATGTGTTTTCATTTAATAGTCAGAGTGGGACCTATTGCTATATATTAAAAAAGTATTTCAAAAAAAAAATCCTAGTTTACAAAAATATATAGTGACAGGTCTCACAAACGTGCTTGATTACAAATACAAAAAAGGCAAAGGAAATTCCCAAAAAAAATAAAATTTGAACAAATAAAAACAAGTGTAAGGGCTGAGGCGTGCCATAGAGCTAAGTCATAACTCTTATGAAACAGAGCACATAAGTTATGGCTCTAGGCCTTAGCCCATGACACTTCTTAAAGGCAGAGCTTACAAGCCACAATACTAGGTCGAGGCATTGTATAAGTGCTTGCATGCTACTTTATGCACTGCAATAGGTTATGAATTTGCTTCATGCCATCTCTCGTTTGTTTACACTTGTTTGAGACTTGATTCAACATATGTTGTTTCTACCTTAACTTGAGGATATTTTAAAGTGTTTAGCCTTCAAGAAAGTGCTCCAAACTTTGACAAAGAAGTGGGGTATCCATGCAAGTTAACAAACTCACCCCAAAGTTGTTGATAGTTGGATAAAAGAAACTATTTCCATCAAGAATGCAAATGGCTAAGGAATGACATTCATATCATGTTCTATGTGGACTTCACAAGTGTTGTGAGGTTGAGGATTAACAAGTAAGCAAACCACTTGCCATGTGAAGACGAAGGAACCTTTAAACACAAATATGTACCCTAAAACACCCTATAGATATTTTAGTTTTATTATCATATGTCATTATCGAGAAACATGACTTTCGTGATGTTTCCCAAGGCTCTAGTTGAGATCTTTGAAATTCTACTACATGGTCACCCCTCCAATGAACCTGAAGAACCTAACAAGGGAACCATTCGATAAATTTATTTACTTATTAAATTAATTGTCTAGACAATTCTTATACGTTCTTTATTTGAAAGCATGAAAAATAAAAGAAACAACACACATAAATGAATAAAAAGAATTCTTTGTTTTATTAAATAATTTTAGTTACAAGATAAAAGGCTCTAAAATTGATAATACAAATGGTTTCTAAAGCATACATTAACACACGATATAACCAACCACTACCCTTATTGTAATATTTATTATGACGACACGTTAGATGATGTCAAAATGTACCAATCTTTACACAGAGTAGTCTAGTGGCTTTAAATCGAAAGACTACATATACTTGTTAGGTTAAGAGAATGTTTTCATAGACACAAGTGTCACCTTCTAGATAAAATCCTTTTTTGCGTTAGTTCAATAAACATGTCTAATATATAGCATGCACTCGTATATTGCACCAAGCTATAAATAATAGCTTCAACACATGCAAATTGTCACCACCTCTTAGTAAGGTCACACAATACTATGATAGTCTTATCTCTATTACTGATACCTTAGATTTAAGTAATGTTAAGCCTAAAGACGGTTTCTAAAATGACTACCTTAATAAGTACATAAGGAAGACATAATTATTCATCTAATTTCCTGATTCGGTTATACCACTTTATAGGCATATTGTTTGTATAATAAAAAACATAACTATATATGAAATTGAATAAACAACATAAATACTTTTTTATTTTTTGACAAATAATTACAAAATGTATAAGACATCGATTGACTAAAGAACACCTATCCTAAAAATTACTATCCTTTGAATGTTAAACTACAATTTTTCACCCAAAAAATAAACTATGTTGATAGAATTTAATATCTGACACAACATCTTGATAATGTTCTTATAAACCTAACAGTTATACTAGATTGTAACAAGCAATATAATATAACAAAATCTAAGTATCAATCTCATGATGACTAATTATTTAACTTTCTATGTCTCTATGAAACTTAAATTAAATGAAATACATTATGATTCATGAAATTCCTAGCTTACAATAAAACTTGTGGGTTATCTTATCACTAAAAGTCGCACAAAGAAATCGAATCTTCTCTTTAGTCAATATTACTTTATGGTGTATTATATATAATGCTTAACCTAGTTTATCTCCTCTCAATCTCAATACTACGCATCTAATCATGTAAATGATAATCCAATAGACACTAGTTTTTAAACAATATCATTCAACTTAATATAATGTGAATCATTTAATCAAAATAAAATCTCACAATATTACAGTATCATAGTTTGACTATTACATAGTCTCATTACAATAAAATTAGTTTATAACTAAATCTAAAACTATAACCATCATCTCTATGAAATTATTTTGAAAACCAATTATGAAAAGAAAAGAAGAAAACTCCCTCTTGTCGTTTCACCAGATACAACCCATAGGTTAGGTTAGCCTTCCTTTGATTCTTCTTAAAACCTTCGACTCCAAGTTATTTTCATACAAAATACAAAGGATACTTCGTATCAATCTTAAAATTAGCTTAGATCTTGTTGTTTGCCCTAAAATTGCAAAAATGTAAAATTTATATTTATGATAGAATAGGCATTCGAGTTTATAAAGTGCTCGCTTTAGATTTAAGTAAAGGTTTTTGGTTGGTTGTCGTTTTACCCATTTGAAATTCGTACTTAATTTAAGGTTTTAGCTTGGAACATCCATTTTGGAACTCAAAAATCAAGGTCATTCCACCTTGGAATAACTATTCCTCCTAGAATTTTCCAAGACTACTCTATTGAGGACTAACTATCCTTTTACCTACCAAATAGAGTATAACTTAATTAGGATAATAATTAAAGTGAAATTAATCAAAAACTTACCAAACTACATTCATGGCCATATAAAATGAGTCATAAATATGAGCTCACTACACCAAATAGCATAATTACCATAATATTCTTAATTTCTAATATATTAATGAATTCAACTAATAAAATGTTAATAATAAATTAACCAAAGATCAATATAAATAAAATAAAAAAAGCCAAACTATGTAATTGCTTTCTATAGATTGAGGTAACTATTAACTTGTATTTAATGATAAAATAGTGTTACAATACATAAAGGATACAACAGTGTATAAAAGGAAACAAAAAAAAATCTTAAATAAGTGTTGCTATTATGAGAAAATATACAGCTTGCTTGCTATTTCTACACCAAAGGAAACAATACATATGCATTAAGCTTATTACAAATATATTCAATACGAGGATCCTTGAGAGACTTAATAAGTATATCTGTTAATTAGTCATTTAAGCTGACATGGCTAATGAGTATACACCTCGATAAGACTTTCTCTCGAATGAAATGATAGTCTATCTCTATGTGTTTACTCATCTCATAAAATACTGGATTGGAAGCAATAGGAATAGTAGTCTGGTTATCATAGAGTAATTTCATCCGAGATGCTTTGACAAAACTCAATTCATGAGTAAATTATTTTAACTAGATAAGCTCACATGCTACCAATATGATATCATGATACTTTGCTTTTATAATATACCAGGCAATAACTTTTTATTTCTTACTTTTTTAAAAAACTAAATTACCTCAAACTAGAATATAAGAACCCAATGTAGAATATCTATCAGACAAAGGGCCTGCTTAATTAGCATCTAAATATCTAATAATTTTAGTATGACCTTTGTTTTCATACAATAACCCTTTGTTTGGTGCTTTATTGATATATCTTAGAATTCAAACGATTGTATTCCAATGACTATCACACAAAGTAAGGTATTTAAGCTTCCTAACTAACCTCCGATATCTCCTAGGATTTGAAATTAGCTCCCCCTATTCAGGTAAGAGTTTAGTATTGCGATCCATAGAAGATTTTTTCGGTTTACAAGCTAACATCCCGGTCTTCTCTAAAATATCCATAGCATACATTCTTTGAGAAATAACTATATCAAAGCTAAACTAAGCAACTAATATTCCAAGGAAGTATTTAAGTAGTTTCAAGTCCTTAGTTTGAAAATGATTAAAGAAATTATATTTTAACTTATGAATACCATTCTGATCACTCTCAGTAATAAAAATGTCATCAATATAGACAACTAGGCAAATGCATTTTCCTTGCAAAGTATGTGTATAAAAAATGAAGTGATCTAATTCACTTATAATCATTCTAAATTCCTGAATAACGATACTAAATCTTTTGAACCAAGCACATGGAGATTACTTCAAACCATATGAAGAGTGACAAAACTTGCATACTCTATATTGATGTCCTCTTAAAGTTTTTCATATAAAAAGGCATTCTTTATGTCCAGTTGGTATAAGGGGCCATTGGTGAATAGTTACCATGGACAAAAAAAGGTAGACAGAAGACACTTTACCATTAAAGAGAATGTATCAGATGAGTCCAACCTATAAACTTGAGTATAATCCTTGGCAAATAGAAGAGCCTTAGGGTGATTAACCTTATTATCACATCCAACCTTGACAGTATTAACCTAATAACAACCAATAGTAGACTAATAAGGAAATAGTCGAACCAAGTCCTAAGTGTCATTATGATGAAGGGCAGTTATCTCATCAACCATTGTTTGCTATCATCTTGGATCATGTAATGCCTCACAAATAGACATAAAAATAAAAACATATGATAAAGTGGATACAAAGGCATAATATAGGGAAGATGAGTGATGGTAACTCAAAAAATTATAAATAAGATAAGGATTACGAGAAGACCTTATATCTTTTCGAACGACAATTGAAAACTAGTCGTTTAGAGACAAGGTCAAGATAGTCGTAAAGTTTGGTGTAGAAAAAGAGTCATAGAGGTCTTCATTGTCTGTGGGAGCAATATCATTTAGATTTGTAGGAATTATATCAATACAAGCAAGAGGGTTAAAAGACCAAAGGTCAAATCTAGTAAAGAGTTAGAAAGAGATATACATGGAGTCATGTTCTTAAAAAGATAAAGGAAAGTTGGTATTGGCAAAACATCTATAACAAGACAAATTTTTATGGGAGATGAATAGTATGGAGAAGACTCAAATAAAGTAATGTCAACACAAATAAATGATGGCATATAGTAGGATAGTAACATTTGTCACTTTTTTAGACATGAGAGTAACCCAGAAAGATACACTTAATAGATCCTGAGAATAACTTGTCTCAATTGAATAAAAAATTATAAATAAAACATGTGTAACTAAAGACATTTAAAGGAAGTGAAAATAATAGACTATCAGGAAACATGATGGAGTGAGGAACTTGATTCTATAAGACTAAGAAAGGTGTCCAAATAATAAGAAAACATACGGTGAGGACTATATCAACCTAAAAATAGAATAAAACATTAGCATGTAGAAGTAAGATGCAAAAGTTGGCAACCTTATTTTATTGGGGAGTATAAGTACAATAAATCTCATGAAAAATACCCTATGAAGAAATAAAGTTGGAAAAAGACATAGACAAATATCATGGGTATTATCACTATATAGAATACGAATAAATGAGGATTACTGAGTTTTAATTTTAGCACAAAAAGATTGAAATATAGAAATTAATTCGTAAAGTCTTTCATTAAAAAGTCTTTAATTCATAAAGACTAAACATTTTAAAGTTTGTGGAAGTTGACTAATGGACACAAGATTATATAGACAATTAAGAAGGTGAAAAACAAATTTTAAAAGTTAAAAAGAAAGTGAGGAAGCATATGCCATAACTTCAGCCATGATTTTTGTATCATCAACTAAAGTGATAGAATGTAGAGAAGTTAAACGTGAACAATGAGAAAATAGATTAAAGTTACTAAAGAAGTAGTTAGAGGCATCGAAGTCAAGAATCCAAGGCCCAAGGCTAAAGGATTAAGAAAGACAAATTAGTTGAGTTAACAAAATGTGTAATGAAGCAACAGTACGCTAAGATGATCACTTGTTTGTCTGGTACTGTGTACCTTTACTAGTTATATTGAAGACTAAAGATTAAGTACTACATAATGATAGCCAGCCAAACATTAATGACAAAACAAAAATGCCAATCAAATAGCACAAATAAAGGTCCAAGGATCCTAAAAGAAACAGTCAACCAAAACAGTAGCAACATCATTTGTTGATGATTGAAAAAGGCGCATTTGACATTAGAGGAGCTTTAGGGGACTGAAAAAGAATATATTGACACCCTTTTAGCCCAAAGCAACAATAATCATGTTTTTTGGTGATAGGAAAAGATCCTAGTTCAAGGAGATAGCTAATCAGCAATGTTTAAGACTACAAGTTCTAATGGTGAGACAACCCGTGTGACAAAAACGAAAATCGGAATAGAACGTTGATAAAGAAACAAACGATACATGCAATGTTGGATGGCGATACGATTCTTGAAATCCTATTGACAATGGAGAGACAATCACTCCAATGAAGTCAGATGCTTGATTCAATACCGAGCTGACTTTAATCAAAGTTCATCGAAAAATTGCGTTGGAAAGAATTAGGGTTTCAAGAAAATTAGGTAAATTTTGGGAAAATTAGGGGCTCTAATACCATATAGATTGATATGATGATTAACTTGTATTTAATTACAAAAATAGTGTTACAATATATAAGGGATACAACAATGTATAAAAGGAAACAAAAATATCCTCCTATGAACATTCCTAATGTGAGAAAATCTATGACTTGCTTGCTATTTCTACATTTTTACCTTAGATGACCAAGAAAGTGTTGCATAAAAATTATTATTTCTTTCTAATCAACTTTTTAATGCCCCAAACTAACATGTCATCAAATCTCAAGGACGTAAGTATACGTTCATTGAAATTTAATGCTGGTTCTAATAGACCAAATTGGAAGAGCATTGCTTCATTTGTGAAGTGGGGGTTGCGATTTCGTAGTTATTTGTCTGTGGAGTATTGTGTTAATTTTTGTTTGGCTGATTGCCTAGATCAGAGAAGAAACCTCATGGCTAAGGGCTTTTGTAGGTCTTCTTGTTGTGACATGGCTGCCATAACTACTAGCCTTCCATAGTGGTACGGCCGGCACGCCCTGTGTTATGAAGGCTCATGAGAAGGCTCCAACTTTAATTGTCGTAGTAAGCCGAGGATTGCCACCAAGCCCATCCCCTCCCATCGTGACAGCCTCAGCCAAAGCCCTTGCCTTATGTCCCATGAATTACCTTGGACCCTTACCTGTCCAAGCAAGCCCTGTTATACAGTTGTCAAAAAAGAAACACGGCGTTGTTTCAACTAGTTGTAGTGCTTCATCTCATGCATACATTTTATCTATAACCCATGTACCTATTTGAGAAGTGTGATCTTCTTTGGCAAAATAAATAAAAACAAATGTCCAATTTTTCATAGATTATGTATCATTAAATATTCACCTCAAGAATCTGTTCAAAAGCTAAGTGCAGGGAAGCAAGCCCACACTACAATCCCAGCTGCAAGATAAATATGAAAAGCTAATTCATACAAATCTAATTTTAAATAAAATCAAACTACCCATCAAACCAAATAGGATTATGCTTCCTTTTTTATTTCTGATGATGATGGTTCTTTTTTGCGATAGCCTCGTCTCATTAACAAGTCACTAAATTTCCGAATCAAAGCTTTCTTTTTTCTTGTGCTTTTATCAGCCTCCAAATCATCATCATGTATCCCATCTATGTGCTCAAGTTGAGCATCTGAAAATAAACGACTTCCCTCGTCCGTAGAAGCAGAAGAATTTTTAAGATGATGGATAGCTGATCCGGGTGTATATATGTCAACATTAACATCAATGTTTTTATTCACAGTATCTTCATCTACATCCTTCTTTAAGTCCTTTCCTCCTTCGTATTTATTTGGGATTTTTAGCTCCTTGAGATTGAAACCAAATGCATATAGCAGATTTTTTATACCTTTGTTATGCTCCTTATCCATTGAATTTTGTTTCTTCAATTTCTTACCATGATCTTTATCATCCTTTTCATCGAGTAACCTCTTCAACTCTTTGATACTTTCAAGAGCCGCAGCTTCATTCATTTTCAGGTTCTCATTCTCTCTGCTTATAAAATCTAAAGCTTCTTCCTTCTCAGCCAAGGCATCCTGAAGCTGAGAGTTCTCCACTCTTGCTATCGCAGCTGCTTCTTTTGCAACATTAGCTTCATTTAGGGCCTGTTTTAGTACATCGCGCAACCGGGCATTCTCTTGCTTTGCCGCCTTGATCATGTTCTCTGATATTCTAAGGGACTCAAGCAGGTTGAGATTCTCTTGTTGTGCAAGATCCCTTTCATCTTCTGCTCTTCTGATGACACACACAAAGCAAGATTCTTTCTCAGTCCAAGCCAGAAGTGACTCTTCAGCTTCTGATCTCAATCTGTCAACTGTGTTTTTGTTAAGCTCAGCTTCTTTCTTCAGCCTATCAAAATGAACTTTGTACTTGTCCTCCATGCTTTTCGGCTTCAACTTCAATTGTTCTGCCTCTGCTTTTGTGTCTTCAAGCTCTGCTTGGGTTGTGGTAAGCTTCTCCTTCACCTGGATGGACTCTGAAGTGACTTCTTTCAGAGCTAATGCTAAACCATCCATAGCCTTCTTGTTGGTCTCTTCTGCCTCAGTAGCCAACTTCAGTTCGGTCTTCACTATTCTCAGCTCCTCAAGTAGACTCTTGACCTTCAACGAAGAAATCTTTTCATTCTCTTTTGCTGATTGAAGCTCAGACTTGAGACTCTCTAATTTTCCTGTTGAATCCTCAAGACAATCTTGAGATACGTTAAGACTTCTTCCATTCCTCAATGAAATTTCCAATTCCTTCAACTTCTTGTGAAGGGAGTCAATTACAAGCTTTGATTCTGTGAGCGAAATCTTTGTTAGCTTAAGCTGTTTGGTTTGTGCAGCAAAGGAATCAAGCATCTTTTTTTCTGATTCCTTCCCTTTCTCAATCTCCACCTGCAATTCCTGAAACCTTTTCTTACATTCAGATAACAAAGAAAAAGCATAAGCCTCAGACGAATTCAAATTACTCAATGATTTTTTTAATTCAATCAGTGAGGCATCTTTCTCAACCAATTTTGCCTCCAATTCTCTCTTTTCCTTCCCAAGTTCAGCTTTCAATAACTCAATATGCTTGTCTTTGATTGTCAGTTGTTCACTCAATGATTCATTCAACACGTTGATCTCAGTATATAGATCGGCAACCTTCTTAGAGGACAGTTGTTTTTCACTAAGCATCATGTTGGCATCTTGAGCCAAACTTTTCATCTCCAAAAGCTCATCAACAACTCGATCTCTTTTTTCTTTTGTTGCATCCAATCGCTCCTTTGTCTCCATCAGCAGCTCCTCAACAGGCTTCATTTGTTGCTGCATCTTTGAAACTTCAACACAATCTAGTTCAAGCACAACACCAACTAAACAGAAATCATTATTATAACCAAAAAAAAAAAAAATCTCAAAACACTAAACAATCCATTTCGCAAATAAAAAATAAAAAAAAGATCATATGTTTAGCAACTCAAGATTTTCAATCACGCAACATCATGTTGGTTGTTTCAAGCAAATAAAAGAAAATCCCACCTCAAGAAAATTCTTGATCTTCACAGTTGCTTTAAAGGAGACAGGTATATGAATGTGTATTAGCTTATATTGCAATGAAGACTCTCTTTGCTATATTTTGATGTTGAGATGGTGGAATGTTTAGTCTTAGTTATCAACAACTCCAATAAGGAAATGGTTAGTATTAAAAATCTAAAATATTTGACAATTTCAACTGCCAATGCATCACACAACAGATAAACAAAGAGAGCTCCTCTAGGCTAAAACTCTTGTAAAAGAACCTAAAGCATCAATATTAAGATACAAACCCAAGTACTACTTTTATATTATTATAGCTCCAACACAGTACTTGGGTCTGAAGGTTTATAGTAACTGCTCTTTTAGTTTTGCTTTTCGGTAATAAGAAAGTTTCTGTATCCATGGCTTCTATATTTGGGAAAACAGTCAAAAGATTAGCAAAAACATAGGAACACTTTGCCGATAGAAAATACAAGGGGACAATTATAGAGAAAGATTAATTGTTGAAAAATCCGAGGCTGGCGGTTTCATAACTTAAATAGAAACAAAAATTGCAATCAGATCTCTATAAATATATTTGGCCAAACTCCTATTCCCACCCAGGGTTTCCTTAAATGACAATGTCACCCATAAGTTTTTAAAAAGTCAATTACCCAAACCAAAATTAGAAGAATATTTTTATCTTTTTAAATAAAAATTAAAAAACTTTTATAAAAATAATTATAATATAAAATAATTATTAAAATAATGATTAAAAATTTTATAAAAGTTTTATAAAACAATCACTGCAATCGACAACATTGTCTGCGATGGTGGTCGCTGTTAACATAACTGACCACCTGATTTCACTGACGATTGGATCTAGCTGCTTTGATAGTATCGCCAAAGATCTGATAGAAGCGATTGAATCTAGTTGTCTTTGTCATATAAAACGATTAGAAATGGTCGGTGTCATGCATGTTAACCGTTTTTTATCTTTTACTATGACGGAGACGACCAGATCTGATCGTTTCAGCCATCGAGGCAGTTAGATCTAACTATTAATGGAACCAAGTAGCTATTTCTAATCACCTAGTCATGTTGACGACAATCACGCCATCGACAATGCTACTGACGATAATGACTGTTTTTTAACATTTATATTTTATTTATTAAATTTTTATTAAATTTTTTAATTTATTAATTTTTATTATTATTTTAATATTATTTTATATTAAATTTTATTAAAATATTTTTATAAAAGATATTTTAATTTTTTTATTAAAAAAATAGTAAATATTTAATTTTTTAAAATTTGATGAATAAGACTTTATCATTTAAGAAAACCTTGATGGAAACTTGTGGTTTGGCCTATCTATTTTCTCAAACAGCAAAATGGAGAATGTTTGGATTGAAGGGTACTAGAAACAATATTAAAACTTTATTATTGTTTCCAATATTGGCTGCTTGTTGTAGCCGGCTGGCACGGTCATCTTTGGTGACTGTTTTAATTACAAATGGCGCGATGGGGTGGTTACAAAAATGCTAGCAGACGAGGCTTCTTTTGACAAGAAATCTTTTGTATTCAATCTTTGCCTGATGTGACAAACACTGTCAATCATCTATAAGAAAGCCCTAATTCTTAAATAATTGAATAAACTAATTCTTCAAATGACATTATTAACCATTCTTAGTATGTAATTTTGGATGGACAATCCCTAAGAAATTCTATTTTAATTAGATCAAACTATGCTAATTGAACATCTGGTATTGGAACCTAAAGCACCTAAAGAGAAGCTGAGTATAACAAAAAGCCATAAAACGTAACCTGCCATAAAGAAAAGGTCGACAAATTAGTCTATCTGTAACTAGATATGGTAAAAGAAATAATAATAATAATGACAATTAGCCAATTTACTATCTTCCGTGGGCATTGGGCAGCCATTGCTATCACTATAACAATGCTTCATTTTTTTCAAACATGAATTGGGATGGATACGATACCTCAAATCTGTTATGCTTCTGTATCATCTAAAAAACAGCTTCAACTCTGAAATTCCATGTTCCAGTCTTGCACTATCCAGCTCCAGAAGTAATCAATCCTTATTGCTGGCACTGTGTTTCAATAGTCTGTTTACTTAAAGCATTTGCATGGAAAATTGTACATCAAAGATACATCTTTATTAATTGGCGACAACCATTCAGACATAAAACAAATCACCCTCTCTGTTTCTCTACCGATTGCTAATCAAGTTTCCAAGACATCAGGGCTCGGTAACAATTCTTTTACCATCCCTAGTTCCCACCCTGTATATCTTCCTCTTTTGCTTTGCCATATGCATTCACTTTTGAATTAACTGAATTAATTCTAGGCTTTCCTACCAAAGATGTTACTCCACCAAGATACAACTCCTCAGATCAAACAGTTTGTATGTCAATCAAAAGTGCTCCATGATGAAACAATTTCTGCAATATCGACTTCATTAGTAGACTGACCCTCTTAAGTTCCAAATAAATCTTGTCAATATCTGAATGAGGTATATCCCCTTCAGGAAAAAATACACTTCATTATCGATTTCCATCCAGCTATAAGCTTCTTGTTTCTAACTCATTGGTTTTTCATTAGATCTTTCCCTCTAGTAACTTCTCTCCAAAGTCCAGCCAGGCATATTTACTGGAGAGCATGACATAAAGCCCCGAGTTATGAGGATCCAAATCCCTAATTTTCTTGGCTGCTAATTCCGCTAATTCCACATCCAGAAAAATATTACAAGCAGCAAGAACACCCCAGACGCCAGTGTCAGCTTCAAATGGCATAACTTTATTAATCTGACAGGCCTTCTCCAACTGCCCAGCTTGACTCAATATATCAACCAAGCAAGCATAGTGTTCAGACCTAGGGAGAATTCCATAATCTTTTACCATCAACTCAAACAAATTTGTGCTCGCTTTTACCTTTTCTTGAATGTCCAGAAGCAGACAACAAGCCGATCTGGTTCAAAGCCATTCCGAGTCATCTGTCTGAAAAAATTAAGGGCTTTCTCATAGAGTCCATGGTGAGCAAATGCTGCAATAATAGTATTCCATGAAACAATAGCTGGAGTGTGTTATTGTCTAAAAGAAAACTCAGACTCAGGGATGCAACCCCATCTGCTAAACATCATAATCCAGCATTACATACTGACACATTTATAAGCATTGGGTCTAACAGGAGGGTAGAAATTTCTCTAACAGCCTTGATCGCATTTTTAATAACTAAATGAGTTTGTCTCACTTACTTAAGAGATACAAGAGCGGAACATGCAGTGAAAACTGAAACAAGGGTTCTGGTAGCAAGCCCATCTCAAGAATCATTGAATACAAACTCAATGTTTTTTTACCAGCACTATTTTGTGCATAACCTACATACTGTAAAAGGCAAGAACAGAGACGAGAAGTGGATATCAAGAACCCGGAATGACATTGAAGTTAGGGGATCATTACGCATAAAGTCAGTTTCAAGACCCTTGCAATTACTTGAAGAAAAAGTGCTAAACATGCAAGAGTAAAGCTTCGCATACCAGTTATGATTGCATTAAAAGACACAATGGTAAGTGTCAATTGCGTATATAATTCCGTGGTCAATTTATAGAGGTTTAGGGATGATTTGACCATTTACCTTTATTATGTGTATATTTCAAGATCACCGGTTTTCATGTTTGGTTTTGCAAAAAATATTGATTTTGATGTGATTTCAATGGAAATCAAGCCAAAAAGACACTTATGAAGGACTAGTCGGTGGTTCGACTTTAGTCCAAAGAAGAATGAGTGACTAGAGCATAAACAAAGAAGGAGAACATTATGCACCATAATAGGAAAACAAGGATTTTAAATGTGTTTGAGTTTTGTAATGAAAAGTATTTTTAACCAAAGTTGTAGTGGATATCTCAAGCTTTTCAGAAAGCTATTATGCGAAAAAATCCAAGTATGTTTGGGCCCTCAACCGTTGCCGCAAATTTAGGTCTTCTTGGTGAAATTATGTGTCTGACCACTGAGTACTAAAATGGTCATAACTTGATATTACAAAGTCCAAATGAGGTGATTCAAAATCCAAATGAAACTAGATATCCAAGGCTACAACTTTGATGAGGACCAAAATTTTAGATTCCCAAAGCTACATGTCGTAGCATCATACCACAACATAGGAGAATGCAGGAAGCGCATGAAAATTCCAAAAGCTGCATGTTGTGGCATCATGCTAAGCAAAAGCAAGATAGAAGCTCCATGCCATGGCATCATGCTGCAACATGGCCCAGCAATAGAAGATTTTCATTTTGATTGAAATCATTCCCTAAACCTAAGTATATATATTAAATTGTAACTTTAAAAAGGAAGAGTCGTCCTAGGGGATTTTTTCAGAGATTTTTCCAGCACTTTTCAGAATTTCAAAATTTTGTTTTGAAAACTCAATCGAAAGCTATTCAGATTGCAATTGTAAAACAAATTTTTATCAGATTTCAATAAGAAATTCAACAATTTATTTGGTTTTGTTCTTATTTTTCATTATGCTTTATTTGAGTGTGATTTTTTATTTGTGTTTGATGATGAACTAAATAACTTTCGCTAACTAATTCATGAATGTATAGTGTTTTTTAATTTTAAATTAAAAGTATGTTATTTCATGTGAGTTTGCATTCTGAACCTAATACCTATTAAAAACTTGACCAATTTTTAATAGGATCTCTGTTGTATGATTGAGACCGAAAGATGAGATCGCATAAAAACAACAAGAGTACGAATCGTGGATTAATCGAATATAAAAATATATTTGATAATACATACAATAGTTATAGGCACAATAGACTTGTGTTGAAAGCTAGAGAATTCTATAAAACTTAATGCATTTTAATTTAATTAAATCTAAATAGAGATATTTTAAGTTATTAGATTTTTAAATATGATTAATATTGTTTGAGAAATAATATTGATCAATTTAGGGAATTTTGTTGTCACATTAACATAAGATATTCAGTTGTATAAAAAACCTACATTATAGTAAATTAATGAACCCGAAGTCTTAGCATCATCTCGCATATTGTCATTCGATTTACCAAAACGTGCTTATTAATTGTTTGATTTTAATTTGATTTTAATTTTTTATTTATTTTCGATTCATATTTAATAGTTTAGATAAAATTAGAAGTTGTATCATCTTAGTACTTCTCTTATTACTTTGCACTAGTACACTTACTAAGATGTTAAGGTTTAAATTTTAACACATCATACAAGATCCTTATTCGGAATTCATTCAAACTAAAATCTAACATGTTCCAACATCCCCTCTTTACAGGACCCCATCATCGTAGCCGGACCACAACATTTTTATTGCTTGCTGGCATCTCTTCATACAATTTTTCTGCTTCCTCGTGTCTGCATCCCCTGATCATCAGTCCAAGAAACAGCATTTTTTCATTGCATGTGTAATGCCCTTGCATTATCAACCTCCTGGATCTACATACATCCATCAATCATTGCAATGTAAGAAATAGCATTCTTCCTTGGCATTTATTCAAAAAGCCAGCTAGCTTCCTCTAAGCGACCATATTTCACAAAACCTGAAATCATTTCATTAAAGAGGCAGTATGTCTTCTCGGCATGGCCCAAAGGGCCTCGTCAATGTTCTCATTCTCAATGCAACCAGCTATCCTGCTATCACAGGAGACTATTTTTCTTCGGCATTATTTGAAACAAATTCTTTGATTATTCAGGAAAGCCATTTTGCCAGTAGCCAGTGGCGAAAGCATTCCGCGCGACATCTTTTGTTGTCATTTTATCGAACAGTTGGCAGAAGGCTTGTAAAATTAGCTCTTGGTTTGAAATGCGCCCCATAAATATGGTGGGTGAACGATAGGCAGAGCTGATTTGAAGCATAAATGGTAAGAAAAAGCGATTGAGAGGTACGTTTGGAGGAAATAACGCACATAATGTATTACAGAGCACCTCATTTTTCTTTCCAGCAATAGTTGCTTGCTGGGTAATAAACCAACTCCTAGCTAACATACGCCATTTGCGGTTATTAATTTCTAACAAAGACAGGACTGGACTTCCTTAGATATCAATGTCAATTTTCCTTCGTTTAACTAAAAATATACTAACTGATTACTGATCAATTGAAACAACATAAGACAAGCTTGACAAACTTGACTTAGATTAGTGAAGCAAATAATAGATGGCAACATGTATCATCCAAAAACATGAAAGAACGGCAATAAAACAAATCCAAAACCCCCATATAACGAATAGACAAGGAAACACCACCAGCCACCCAAAAGGTTCGGACATCCATAAACCTATTGACTACTACAACCAGAAAGCCTATCTCTATCTACCCTAGCCACCTAGGCCAACTTAGATTGGTCGACAAAATAGCACACCATGCCCATGGCCACTGCAATGCTTAAGCACGCTCACCGCGGATCCTCCGAGCTAACTGGATATCCTTGGGCATAATGGTAACACGCTTGGCATGAATGGCGCAAAGGTTAGTATCCTCAAACAGACCGACAAGGTATGCCTCAGCTGCCTCCTGCAGCGCAAGAACTGCATGGCTCTGGAAACGCAGATCAGTCTGCCACCCAAAACAAAAACGAACAAAGCAAAAAAAAAAAAAAAAAAAAAACCATGAATACAATTAAACAATCCGAAAATTCAAACCAGGAAACAAGAAGTAAATGAAGATTATTTATACAAACCTTGAAATCCTGGGCAATTTCACGGACTAGCCTCTGGAAAGGAAGTTTCCTGATGAGTAACTCAGTGCTCTTCTGATACTTACGAATTTCACTGTAAAAGTAGACACAAACATTATATCACAACCCTATAATGCAAGAAAATTGCACCGATATTCAAATACGGATCCAGCTAACATACCGGAGAGCAACAGTTCCAGGGCGGTAACGGTGAGGCTTCTTGACTCCACCGGTGGTTGGAGCAGACTTACGGGCAGCCTAATATGCAATAAAATAACATAAATTATAGTACTCACGGCATTGAAAACAATCAGAAGCCACCCAATTAATGATTGTTAACCTTGGTAGCGAGTTGCTTCCTAGGAGCCTTTCCTCCAGTTGACTTACGAGCAGTTTGCTTGGTACGGGCCATCTGTAAAATACTACCAAATTTTACAAAGATTTAGATAAGCATTTGCTTTTTCCAAAAATAAAAACGGACAAATTTAGGCTAATCTAAATTCGAGACATTAAGTTTAGTGATAACGCAAGAACTCAAATCGTTCAGTGCGCAATACTCAAAACTTCAATTTGAACCAAAAATAGCTTTCTAAAAACAAAAAATTGCATTCGAATTGAACCAAAGAACCCTAATTTCAAGAGAAACCACAAAAGTTCGAAACCATTGTTCGCAAATTCAAATATCTGCATCGTAAAAACCCACTTGAAATCCAACATAACAACATCAACAAATGAAAACCCTAACTAGCTTTGCCCCAGGCAAAATTTAATCATCTAATATAAGACCACATACCTCGACTCTTCAAATTCTCTCTCTCTCTGGATCACCAAAGTCTGCACGAAGTGTGGGCTAAGACTATATATAAAGGAGAAGATGGGTGAGAAGGGAAGACTGGGCGGTCAGGATAAGGGATCCGTGTGCTATCTCCGGATGATATCCGACGGCGTCAAAAGGCGTAAGTTGTGTTTTCTGAAAGCCATTGGACGGTTATGATGTGAGTTTAGAGTTTAGACACGGATCATCAAGAGAAAAGACGTGATTTCTATTGGTTTTAAGTAGTGGTAGTTAAGGAGGCCGGAGTACGGTCATTTGGTTTTTATTTGATCTCTCTTAGACACGTAATTGATGTTATTTGTCCTCTCTATGTGCTGTGTCAATCCATGACCCGTGGGTATGATTTGCGATATAGCAAGCCCTTCGTATTGCTTAGGACCCTTTAGGTCATTTCACTTTGCTCTTTGTCAAAGGAATCCACATATTTTATTTTATTATTTTTAAAATTAATATTTTATAACTTTTTTCAAACTTGAAAATATTGTGGAGAAAAATCCTAATTATATAATAAGAAAATAAATAATCATAGCAAAAAAAAAGAAAAATTCAATCATAAAACTTATAAGTTTCAATATCTATTGATACTTTTTAAATCATTTTCAAAATCTAAATTCTTCGAATCTTCAAAAATATTTTTGATTACTTGATTTTACAATTTGAAATTTCCAATTTTTCATGTATGTAAATTGTCTTAACCATATTTGGTTGTAAATTTAACCTTCTATCATCCGAGACACATTCATCTTTTTTAAAAGTTGTTGAAAATATCTCATCATAAGCTTTACAACTACCTCTAAAAACTCCAAAACGTTTCTAATAAGTTCCTTATATACTAGGGATTTAAGTCAACTAGAATCTAATTAGGATTAGGAGAGCTATTTGTCATTGTGTTAAGGCACAAAATAATCTTGTTGTGACAAGCACCTCTTGGACTCTCACATGCTAGGTGATTCTACTTCCTTGTTGCAACACAATTTTATGCCTTACATCTCCCGCCACGACACAAACATATTCTTCCCACTCTACCGTAGCACAAGTATGCCTTATTGTGACAACAACATTTTATCTTCTGCTTGCTTCATCCTGCCACAACACAACACTTTTGCCTTGAATTCCTATTAAGACACAAATCTCTCCCTTTCTCCATTGTGCTTTGCTCACTCGTCTTCTCTTAAATTCAACTCAAATCATCGGTTGGCTGTTCATAAATGTCTTTTTGGTTTGTTCTCTGTTGAATTCAAATGAAATTCATCATTTCCTACAAAACCACACACAAAAACCTATAACCATGAAATATGTAGATATCAAGGGCAAATTTTCAATTCACCCCTAAAACTCTATAAATCAACCATAAAATTGTATATACAACATACAATTATTAATAAGGGTTGCTTGCAGAAACACGAGTGAAATTTCTAACATCATGAATTCAAGCATATCTTGAAATGGACAAATCTCAGTCTCACTCATTCTGAGATATGTCACACCATGCCCTAGCCAATTCGATGAATCAACCTTTTCGAAAATGTTGCCCTTAGTAAAGGATCACTTAAGGAAAGGTTGGCAAATTTTGAATGACACGTGCTAGACATATTTCAAATGGATTCAAATGACTAGAGGTTTCGTACATGGGGATTTGACTTGATCAAATGCACAATTGAGCCCTAATAGTTAGACTTTTCAAGGCTACTACATTGGCTTGACTTAGGTAAAAGGCTGAGGCTACTGAAGATGAGCTGGACACATTCATAGATTGTGCTAATAACTATCACCCATTAATGACAACAATCAACGACTAAAGATGAATTGAGACTATCTACTAACCTCAACAAAAATTAGGTTGGTCTCGACAATAAAGGCTAAACAATTTAAATTGAGTTCAAGTTGGGTTTAGTGGGATTTAGGGTTCTAAAAACCCTTCCTCAAGCACACTCAATGGGTCTAGTCCTTTTTTCATGTTCCTTGTATAAAGGTTCTAAAAAATCTGCCTCAAGCATACTTAATATGTCTAGTCCCCTTTTTACGTTCCTTATATAGGGGTTAGTGCCCTATAGCCTTGTATTTGTTGTGTAATTTTGTATTTATTTGGACTATAATGTAATTTGTAAATATATTATAATTATTAATACAAGGTATTTTAGTCATATAGATGTTAATACATCTAAATAAATGTATAAAGTGCATTTAGTGTGGTAGAATTTTGATGATGAAATCAGATGGCTAATCATACTTTTCATATGTGCACAATAGTGGCTATACTAAAACAAGTTCGTAATCCCGACATCACCATGAAACCTTTGGGCATTGGTGATAATGTGAGAATTATCATAGTTTATGTGATTTCATCGAAAAATGATGATAGTTTACACAAACCAAGGTTATTGGTACAATCTGGGTGTGTGATTTGCCAATCATATTCACTAAGCTGATTCAATGATGAGGATCTCATGTATAGTACGTTCTATAATGTTTATAAATCAATCCTGTTGACTGAATAAGTAGATATAGTCCTTTGACTTAAAATCTATTAGACTATCTTATACCAAAAATGATATCGTTTGATGTCATCAAACACACCACCATAAATAAAATGTTATAAAAGTGAGTAATTGATCACATCATAATTAGTATAAAGGTTGAAGTAAACCAACATAAATTTTTTTAATCCTAAATACGAGAGGTGTATCTCTATTGAGTATGTTTCAAAACCACTAAGTCTATAGCTATAATTGGATCAGTCAATGTCATATCCAATAGCTTTAACTTAGACACATACCTATGTAAGGGCTTTTTAAAAGAGCATTCATCTATATCTCGGTCTTATAAGACATGATGACAAAGGGATCGTATTATATGTCAACTATCAAGTTGATCAAGCTTGAGAGATATTTGTTGACATTACTATTTGAATGGTCATAATACTTCACTAAAGGTCATTCTTAATTTGTATTCAAATTTGACTTGGATCTAAACATTATCAAGTTAGTATAGAGGTTGTAGGTCACATACATAAAAGAGTTAATAACTTAGGAGATAAAGGATCATTGTCATGATATTTGTATTTAGGTATTATCACATATGACTTATCGATTTGATTTGCATCAAGTTGAAAAGTTGTGTGTCAAGTTTAACCTTGACAAATGATCATGCATATTATACTTGGAGGGTCATACAATTGAATAGTTGATGAAATATAGGCATTTGGATAGAATATTTGTTTGACTTGGTCAAAATAAAGTATTGTTAACAAACGATTGTGCAATATGGTGCTCAATCATACTTATAATAGTTAATGCATGGGTAGTGGGCCTTGACTAGTGTGCTTTATTATGTTATCACTTAAATGGTGCACAAGCAATGTAAGGGTGGTATGCAAAGTCCAAATATGACACACGACCATCAGTTTAAGTGTAAGGTCATGTAGAAAGGCATCACAATCACGCATTTCATTGACACGACCGTGCATCTATTCCTATAAATAGAAGTGTCATTTTATTTGTCAAGTATTCATTGCATAAACTTCTTTTATTATTAGAGGAATATTCAAACACTTAACGTATATATACCTTGCCCAAAATAATACATAATTAGATAAATATTGTGAACTAGCATTAGGAAATACACAAATCTTATTAAAACTACTTTATATAGATATTACTAGTGTTGGGAGTCTATTAATGATCGAGTAATTGAACTTCAAGTTATTAGGAGAAAAAATTTTAAAAGGACATATCATAGGAATACTTTCTGAAAACATCTTATATTTGTCTGAGTTTTTGCTTTTTATACGTTTGATGGATGTGATCAGACTCTAGAATTTAAAAACTTTATGATGAGTTGTAAATTCTATTACGTAGGCACCCTTCTAGCAACTATGAAATTTCCAACAATGGTATCAGAGCCATTGTCTTCATATATATGAAGAATTATATCTGTGGTGCTACTTTCATATACATCTTGTTGTATTTCCAATATCAATATAATATGTTGAATATGGTCATTTGTGACACCCTCTACTATACATTTTTGTTTACTACTATTACTATTCGTTAGTAATATTATATTAATTATCTTTCAATACCAAATTGTATATGTATATGTACAATTATATATATATATATATATATATATAGAACTATACATATCAACTAAACATGAGTAAGAACCCACTTAAAACTGTATCTCGATCCCAGCTATCTTATGCTCTAACTTAGCCTCTACTCATTGATCTACAAGAAAGGAAACTGTGAGGGATGAATGATAAATCACTTAGTAAATAATCTTTATCTTTACCTTCAAGCAAGTTTCTACTCTGTCTACCTTTGTGACCTGTCATGAAGCTTTATGGTTCCATTCTTATCTTAGTTCTTTTACTAATTTCTTATCTCATTCTATTCTAATTTATGTACTTGACTATCATATTTCCTATCTAATAGACTTTGTTACTCTATTTCTTATTCTATAGACTTCTCTCTTTTTCTTTTCATCTCATTGTTTATATTTTTGATTCACACTGTGCTATCAATACATATATGTATATATGTATATAACATAGTATGAAATATTTAGATTGGCATAACTTGTCACATTGAACTCTCCTTCTATACTTATTTCTTTTATATTCCTTAATATAGTATATGGGTTTTGTAGTGCTTATGACTTCTCTAAAATTTTATCTGACGTTTCTTCTTATTTATAATGTTTTTGTACTATAGTACTCATGATTTGTCACAAGTACTTATTTGATTTTATGTATTATTATATTATTCTTTTGTACTATGTATGACATGATATGAAGTATGTTGTAATCATGTCTATCTATGCTAAAAATCATGTATTAGCCCTTAGGTCTGCTTCTAGAAACATTTTTTTGAAAACATTTATTAAGATTTAAAGATCCTGAAATCATAATGCATCTAAAAATTTGTCTCTTATATATATATATATATATATATATATATATATATATATATATATAAGAGTTGTATCTAAAACTATTGTGTTGATCAGACTAATTAATATAAGAATTCAACACTCTGACCATATGAACTATACCATATTGGTGATGTGCCAGTAAACTGAAAATTTTTTACTAT
Source organism: Anacardium occidentale (assembly GCA_026122585.1). NCBI lineage: Eukaryota > Viridiplantae > Streptophyta > Magnoliopsida > Sapindales > Anacardiaceae > Anacardium > Anacardium occidentale. The sequence continues at coordinate 19,166 of JAJEJH010000946.1, read as the reverse complement.
ACTGATATTGGTATCAGTAAACTAAAAATCTAACCATATTGACACAAGGTCAATAAGTTGAAAACTAATCTCACATGTGTCATCTTGTATTTACCTTTTAAAATGATGTTCGAAACATCTTATCTTTATTTAAAATATGTATATGGATTCCTTGATTCCTTTTTTTGAAAAATCTATTTTATAGCATGTCATGTCATGAGATGCATGTCATGCATGATATCTTATTATCTTTGTTTCTTCTTAAGTTTCTCATACTTATATAAGCTTTGGTTTTTGTTTTCATATATTTCAATAACTATTTCCATTTCGATCTCTGTTTCTATAACTATTTCTACTTCTATAAACTAGTATATTGTTCTGATTACATTCTTTCTGCTTGTATAAGTTTAGTCTAGTGATTCTAGAAAAATATAGCTTCTAGTTTCTATTCTTTATCTTGGTTCTAAGATTACTTCTAGTTAATAAGTTCTACGCAACTGATTTGGCTTTTAAGTTGCTATTCTATATAATTTTGTAACTTTTACTAAGTACACGAGCGTATAGCCTCAGATGGTCAACGCATGTGTAGACATACAATTATGACCCCAAGACAGACGAGCTTCCAAAATAGTACCCATACATGACCATAACCTATATGCACGGTCATGTAAGCTAGCAAGACGCACGATCGTGACCTATACATGCACAGTTGTGCCCTAACAGGACACTTTCTTCTCAACCTCTGTTGTGCATATGTGTAAATGACTATGACCATGCAAAAAACACGATTATATGGGCATGCACTTGAATGCACAAGCGTGCATCATGCTCTACATTTGCAATTCAACTTTAAGAGCTTACAAAAACCAGACTGAACTCAACCAAATCTCTATCAATCTTAAATCAAACTTATTCTAGCATTTATACATACAAAACACACTATTCTAAACATATTTTCCCCATCAAATAGCATTAAATCATGGTCATGTGTGTTTTTTAAGCTTTAACTACATATATATACATACATATATGCTAAGCATGCTTTTACCTCCAAAATCTCTCATCTTTCATCATATAATCATGAAACCATGTGGATCAAACATAGAACATGCTATAACTAACAACCAAATCTTACATAATAGAGAACACATGTTATGGAAACAAGGGAAAGAGGTAAAAAATTACTTACCTCAAGCTTGGATATTCTTATTTTCTCTAACTCTTGCTAAAACTTTAGGTCAATTGGCTACTCCTGGTTAATCTCTTTCTTATATAGGTTAAGGCTAGCTAGGAAGAAGAAGAGAAATTAATAAGCTATTCTAAAAAATAAGAGAAATCTCTAGCTTTATAAATAACGATAAGATAGTAGAGACGTATAGTTGTGTGCCACTGAGGTGCACAATTGTGCATCTAGAAAAATTCCATCTTTTCCTTTCTTCCCATACTGTGCATGGAAAGTTTCCTAAAGAGACCAATACACATGTCATATATAACCTATAAATGGCTATACCGTCTCAAATCTAGTTCTCAATACATAATCTCTATTGTAACCTTGATTCACAACCTAAAAAGTTGTTCTAACCTTGGGATGCTACATTATTATATAAATATGTTAAATTATTAAGTTTTGTTTTCTATGATTATACTGATATCCTATAAATATTTGTTTGATTCATATGGTTATGTATATTAGGTTAAGAAAGCATTACCTGAAATGATTATAGCTTTTCATGACAATGTTGATCATTTTTTTATAATGCCTTTGCCAATATCAATCATTTCTATCACTAAAAATCTTGAAAAATGTTCTGAGAATGATTGTATGTATCGGAGCACACAATTTACAAAGCACAATATGCAAGGCTCATACCCTTATATTTACTCCAAGCTCATTAAAATGCGTAATCATGTTAAGACCTATAATATGCTCATACCCTTGTATTTACTCCAAGCTCATTACAAAGCACACAGTAAATTGTATAAGGGTCTGGAATTATTTTAGAGCTTCAAACTTTTATAGGAACATGACCATACACGACGAACCTAACTATGTGTGACAAATTTTAATCTAGCATGATGATGTAAGACAAATTTTAATCTAGCATGACTAGATGTGTCACCATATATGATCGTGTATGATATGATTTTTTTGTTTTGACTTGATTGACCATATTAGGGGCCAAAATACAATTTTCACATCATTTGGGGATATATTTGTAATTTTATATAATTATAGGGATTAAAATAATTTAACACATGATAAAATTAATTAAAATTAATATGACTTAATTTTAATTAAATGCATATATGATTGTTATTACATATACATGGTGCTTGATACACGAGTTTAATTAACTTATATATATTTGAAAATTTTTAGGAATGTATGCTGTAAATTAATATAAGACATGCAAGTATTGCCTTCTCTTATGACTTTTGAATATAATTTCTCTTCTCACTCCCTTTTTCTTGTACATAACACGAGCTTTTTGAATTTACTATGTAAAATTTAGAATAGAAGTTACTTGAAAATTTCTTAGAAATATATAACTAAGAGGTAAAAGGTTTGTAAATTACTTGAAGACTTGAATGAGAGGAGGAGCAGCAAACTTAGAGTCTCAGGATTTAAGAACTAAACCAAGGTTGTTAGTTCCCATGGCCTAGGGTCTAACTTTAGTTTGATACTCTTACACTGGCATGTTTATTTTGTGCCTCATAATATGTATATTTTAGGTTTTATTTTCATAAAATATCACGTCACATGCAAACGATAATTTAATAAGACTAATAATAAAACCTGTCAATAAATATTAAGTCATCTAAAAGCTTCCAATATAACACTACTAGGACACATCCTTTTTGTTGGAACCTTGTTCACCAAAGCGAAAGGTAAACTTCTACAAGGTAGAAGACAGGTTGATGGTTATAATTGTATTCGATTTAACTAACATAATTCCACTTGTTCGCTAAAGCGAAGGTAGAATATACTAAAGGCTGAGTGGGAACGTATTTTTCATATGCTATGACAGTATTCAACCCACTGATATTGAGAATCACAAATGAGGTCATCATAATTTGTTATGATAACTTCTAACTTAAGATCATGGGCTTTTGATGGTTGGTTTGATTGACATGTCTCTTTGAATTGACTTGGATTATTCACCAAAATGAAGGTTAAGTTGACTTGATAGAATCTCAATCCACTAAGAAGTTCATCAGGACTTCTCGAGTACAATAGTGAGAGCTGATAATTTAAGGAAAATAGTGAAAGCATTTAATAAAAACTTGATTAGATGAATTATTAATAATCAAACTATTAAACTTTTATATGCATACGTAGAACAAAAAAACCATCATGATAACAAATTCACTCTGTATCATTCTAGAAAAGGAAAACAAACTTTGAGGGTGCCAACTGTCTTGATTGTTACAAGTACTTACATATAATCTTACATCAGAAAGAAAGGATGTACGTCATTGAAGGGGAAAAACCTCAAGATCTTGGGCTCAACACCACTAATGTAAAAAAAGATGTTTATAAAAAAAAATTTGAAAGACTACATAAAAGTAAAATTTCTTATGTTATCTTTTATGATACCTGAATTGCAAATACAATATGAAGAAATGGATGTATAATCCATTCTTTTGCATTTGTGAAAAATATAAGTACTCAAAAGAGAATTGAATGTTATATGGTAAGCTCAACATTATTTAGTTATAAGATGCAAGAGGGTGAACAAACTAGCACTCATATAACTAAAATAATAGGCTACATTAAGAGCCTGGCTAGTTTGGGGTTCGTTATAGACAATGAGCTAGTAATAATCTTTATGTTGGACTTTTTTCCTCCTTCATGATCAAGTTTTGTAATGAATTTTAACTATTAGATAAAAAAAAAAAACTATTTAGCTAAATTGTTGGGCATCATTTGGACTACTAAAGAAGATATGAATAAGGGTAAAGGGAAAGACATGCTTATGGTTCTTGTTAAAGCTAAAGCTAAGTGGAAAGGCAAGGCTAAGGCCAAGCTTAAACCCAATGCCAAAGTCTAGACCTCAACCCCTATTACTATTCATCTCATAGGTGGCATACGAAAAGAACATGTTGTTTGCTTTTTCTATGGTAAATTAGGCCACTAGAGGAAACATGAGGCCTTTCTTGAAAAGAAGAAGAAGTCAATTATTTCTTCCCTATATATATTTTATATTGAGATTAACCTCACTTATGATTCATCTTGAGGCATTGAATTAGGATATAATACTCATAACACTTTTGATATGTAAGGACTAAGATAAAGTAGATTAATTAGTCGATGAGAGATAAACTTAAGAATTAGAAATAGAGCTAAGATCACTGCTCTAGTTATAGGATCTTATATGTTATATCTACCCTCAAGGCTAATTTTAGAACTTAAAATGGTTATTATGTAGTTTCTGTTTCTAGAAATTTAATTTTTGTATCCACTTTGGATAAAGAGGGTTTTCATTCTTAAATGCTAATGGTACTTTAACTATCAGTTTGAATGGTTTACCATATGGAATAACACATTTGATTAATGTTTTATATGTTTTAGATAATGATAACAATCAAATTCTCAATATAAGCAATAAATGAATCAAAACCGATGAACTGAATCTTATATATATTTGGCATTACAAGTTATGGCACATAGGCTTGAAACGTATTTCAAAACCCTAATCCATTGGTATTTTGCAATGATTTATCTTCTAGTCTTATGATGAAAGTGAATCGTGACTAATAGATAAAATGGCTAAATCACCTTTTTCTGGTAATAATAAAAGAATGAATGAAGTACTATGGATCATACACAACAATGTGTGTAGACCTATAACAGTGTACGTCAAAGATAAAAAAAACTTTACTTCGTGACATTTATTGATAATTTCAATAGATATAGCTATGTGTTTTTCATAAGACACAAGTTTGAATGTTTTGACAAATTCAATGTATTTAAAAGCGAAGTAGAGAAGTAACTCAACAAAAGTATTAAGATTCTCTAAAGTGATCAAGAAGGGAGCACTTAAGTGCTAAATTTAGTGGAAACCTAAAGGAGTAAGGTATAGTTTCATAGCTCACGCCTCTTGATACACTACAATACAATACTGTATTTAAGTGGAGAAATTAAACCTTGATAGTTGTGATTAGGTCGATGATGAGTTTTAATAAACTACCTATGTCTTTTTAAGGTTATGCCTTAAAGACGACAATGTATACATTGAACCATGTTTGGTCTATATCTGTGAAATTAACTTTATGTGAGTTATGGACTGGTTGAAAGTCTAATCTTGAATACATGAGGATTTGAGGTTATAAGGCTTATGTCAAGAAATTGACTTTAAACGAGCCTAGCTCCAAAACTAATAAATATATATTTGTGGGATACCCAAAGGAAACTAAGGTTATTATTTTTGCCATTTAGACTAGTAAAAAATATTTGTTGTTTACACTGGTGTCTTTCTTAAAAAAGAATTCCTTTGTAGAAGGATTAATAGAAGATAAATGGAGTTTGATAAGGCTCTTATACCAAAAATGACCATAGATATTGAACGGGATGATGTGCCACCCCAAGTGGTTGAACATGGTACACAACTGCTACTTAGGTCTAATAGAGTACAACACAAGCAGGAAAGATTTGGTTATCTCATGACTTAACATGTTAATGTACTAGTTATCTCATATGATGAATCGAGAACTTACATAGAGGTTATGGAAACTTTAGACTCCACTAAATGGCATAAAGCCATAAAATCTAAAATAGACTTCGTGTACCAGAACTATATGTAGACTTTGATGGATATACCTGAAGGGGTTAAACTTGTAAGGTGCAATTGTGTTTTCAAAAAAAAAAAATTGACATGGATGGTAATGTGTATACCTATAAAGTATAATTGGTTGCTAAAGGTTTTACTTAGAAACATGGTATAAATTATAATGAAACCTTTTCATTAGTTGTGATGCTTAAATCTATTCAAATAATGCTTACAATTATAAGATTTGGCAGATGGATGTTAAGACTACTTTTCTAAATGGGAACCTTGAAAAACATAAATATACTAAAAATGTTGTATGACATACTGAAAACCTCATATACTATTATTATTATTTTATCAAACAAACTATACATGTTCTATATATAAACTATACAAAATACATATATAAATACATAAGATGCATGCAAAAGCTTTAAATAAAAATTTACAATGATATGTTAAAATCTGATGTATAGTATTCTAAAAAAAAAGGTTATATTTTAATACTATTTAATAATATCTAAAACATACATGATAATATACGTCATATGCATCAGCATTCTACAAAGCATGTGAGCCAAACATATTATTAGATAAAAACAGAATAAATTGTATATGTATATACAAAACTATACACATCATCTAAACATAGGTGAAAACCCACTCAAAACTGTATCTAGCTCTCTAACCATCTCCTGCGCTAACTTAGCTTTTGCAATCACTGACCTGCAAGAAAGGAAACTATAAGGGATGAGTGACAAATCACTTAATAAATAATTCTTATCTTTATCCACAAATAAGTTTCAACTCTTGTGATTAGCCAAAAAGCTCTATATTCTTTTCCTTATCTAGATTATTAGCTAACATCATATCCAATCTCTTTCTTTTACTCATCATGTTTCTTAACTCATTCAACTCTGATTTTTTTACCTAGCCTATCATATTTTCTTCTCTAAGCCTATTTCTTGCCTTACAGGCTTTTCTATTCTCTACTTATCTTGTTGTTTATGTTTCTTATTCATGTTATGCCCTATACATATACATATATATATATATATATATGTATGTATTTATGTATGTATGTATGTATGTATGTATGTATGTATGTATGTATGTATGTATGTATGTATCATGGTATGAAATATCTAGAATGATATGACATGTCTCACTTTACTCTTTTTCTTAACTTATTGTCTTTTCTATTTCTTAATATAATATATAGGCTCTATGGTACTCATGACTTCTCCTAAATCTTATCTGATTTCTTTTCTTTTTCTGATTATGATATACTTGTTATCTAACATCATGTCTTCTTATCTGATTCTTGCTTATTCTAGTTTAGACTTATTTTGTTAGTTGTTTATCTATTACTTGACTGATATTTTGGACATATTTTATTTCTTGTCTTGCATTGTAAGTAATACTTTACTTGGCTAGTATTAACCATAATCTCTTATTTTGTTTTCTTTTATGTTATATGTGACATGATGTGAAGTATGCTTAAATCATGTCTACGTTGAAAATCATGTATTAACCCTTAAGCCTACTTTTTGAAAATATTTTTTAAAAAATATTGTTAGGATCTAATAATCCTAAGATATTATCATACTGAGTAAAAACTATATCTAAAATCTCTTTGTATCTAAAAATATCTATTGCATTATTCAGACTGATAAATATAGGGATTTGACACATTGGTCATGTGAGTTCAAACCTATTGATACTCTATTGATGCACGATGAACACTCTCTGTCTGACTTGTTTGGTTAATGACCATAGCTTTTCTTTAACTGCTTCTAGTTTCCTTTTCTAACGAGTGTGCGAACTCACAGGTGTTCTGTGACATCTCAAGGTTAAATGGTCATTTTCATGCCATAGATTAAGGTTAAAAGAGAGATTTTATAAGCAGAGCAGATTTAGGAAGAGTTTAAAAAGGTAAAATAGTTTTTTAGAAAGCTTTATATGGCTTATGCTTAGAGTATTACTGTGCGTCCTTTGGCTACAAGCCTATATGTCCTTTAAGTTATGAAGCACGACCGTGCACGTTAGTGGCACGAGACCATGTGTCCCTCATGAGTCGTACAATTATATAAAGTAGAGGATCGTGTTTTTAGCCAATTCACCAATTTCTTTTCTTTTCATTCAACTAACCTTAACCAAAGATTAAAAAGGGAAATCAGTATATTAGACAACCGTTCTAGCTAGGAATCAAGCCAAAGTAAGATAGATTTAAGTTCTTAGCAACTCCAAGTAAGTATTTCCTTACATATTTCCCTGTTTCCTTATTTCTTTAGCATGTATATCCATGTTCTAGGTATGAGATGAGATGAGATTAGATGCATGTTTTAAGCCTAGGTTGTATGTTTGTATGATAAGATGATAAAAGATAAGAGATTTGGAGGTAGAAGCATGCTTAGTGTATATGTATATGCTTGTGTGTTGTGTATATGTAGTTAAGAGATTTGAAAGCATATTTGGTTGTAATTAATATTATAAGATGACGAAAACTTATGATCGAAGTATGTTTTTAAATGTAAATATGCTAGAATGAGCTTAATAAGAGATTTAGTTAAGTTTGTGTAGAGTTATGTAAGTTCTAGAGGTAGAATTTATAAAAGCAGAGCGTGATGCATGCCTATGCATCTGTGCATAAGCCCGTGCAGTCATGTTTCTCTACATGGGTCATGGTTGTGTAGTGGTTAGTGCTTTGGGGGTCATGATTGTGTGCCTCAATATCATAGTCATATGTCTTTCCCAATTTTGCATGGTTGTGTCTTATCGAAGCCACGATCGTATAAAAGATTTGTTGTATGCCTATGCACGTAAGGTCACGATCGTGTGTAAAGCACACACAATTGTGCATTTTGAAGTACACAACCGTGTATCAAGTTAGAACTTAATGAGAAAATTCTAGTAACTAGCATGACCTTGCACATGACCACGTGCACGCCTATACACCTAATGAAAATAACAGAATAAGCAAAAAAAATTCTAGGATAAGAGTTAACTAACACATTAAGTAAAATATGAAAGGAAACAATAAATTAATAATAGAAAAGAAAAGAAAAGCAAAGAAAAGGAGAAAAAGACATAGAAAATTAGAGTAGAGAAACATTCATAATAAAGAATAAAAAATAGTAAGTTAAAATATTTTTCCAAAATCATTAGACCAAACTCACACAAGTAAAAAAAAAACTCAACAATAATTTAGAATTGGTGTAAGTAATCAGTAGAGTATGATCAGAAAACAGAAATAGAAATAGTTATAAAGCAGATATAACAGAAAGCTATCAAATATACAGCAGAACACAGATAGCTCATATAGAACTTAGAATGTCAATAAGAAATACATAGAACGAAACTTTAATAGTAATTTAGCTAAACAGAATATAATCAGAAGAAAATAAAGAATAAGATATCATATATGATAAGCATTTCATAATATGACATGCCAAAGCAATATTTTTAAAAAATGATCAAATAATCCATATACATATATTTTTAGAAGTAAAAAGATGATGATTTGGACATCATTTTAGGGGTGAATACGAGGAGGCACCGTGAGTACACATGCCCATCAATTAAGGGGATCACTAATATCTACGATACAAGAAGAGATTTATATATGCTGGTTATACGTCAGTTTCAGTTTCAGTTTTCAGTTTCAAATTTTAACTTCAATATCTGATATAGTTTCAGATATCAGTATAAGATTACTAGTTAGTTTCAGATTATATAAATCTCACATAATTAGGGTGTCAAATCCTTGTATTCATCAGTCTACATATGTAGTGGCCCCTACCACAGGTAACTGTACGCTACGGAATATGATATTTATAATTCTAATAATATGCCTGCAACGGGGATCTCTATAGTAAAAATTACTGCTAAACATTTAAAATTTCTTCATGGAAGCTATAATAGGAAAATACTGTAGATAATAATGAGAAAATAATAATAATTCTTCCTTAAACGTCTCAAACTATGCATTTCTAAACATGTTATTCATTCAACATTTCATAGTAGTATCATACATACATATACATAGAATAAAATGATATATATACATATAGCATGCGAGCCAAAACATGTTATCTATAGCCAAGCCATGACCTCACAAAGAATCTAACAACTATCTTACTCCTACTCAGTCCAAAATCACTGACCTACAAAGAAAAAACAAGGAAAGGGGTGAGCGACAAAATCACTCAGTAAACATTTTCTATCTCTAACACTAGTAGGTTTTAAGCTTTGGCTGATTTCGTGACTCGTCACGCTATTCTCTGCTTTACTATTTTCTTATTTTTGTATTTCTGAGATTTCATCTATTTTCTGTAGTATTTTTTTTCTTTGTTTGTTCTGTTTCTCATGGAATGCTATACATGACATAAAGTATGTATGCTGATGTCATTTATATGTTGAATAATTGTAAAACTTACCCTTGGGCATGGTTTTCTGAAAATTCTTTCTGATATAAAAGTTGTGAACCGAAGACCTTGAATATATACATATAGTATATGTTGAAAACTGAATCAGAAAGTATTATATCTGAAAATATCTACTATACTGGTCAGACTAATAAATACAGGGATTCGACACCTTGGTTGTGTGAGCTCAATGCTACTGAAATCGATTGATGCACAACCAGTACTCTCTCTAACGAGTTTGGTTAATAACCATGTCCTCTCTAGTAGATGTTGGTTCCCTCTTTAGTGAGTGTGTGAACTAACAGATGCCCCCTCATGTTCACCTCTAACTGATGTTTGAAACATCGTATATCTATACTTTAAAAATATACTATTGTATCCTTAAATATGTTTCTGAAAACATCTGATATGACATGTTGTGTTATATGTTACTGATCATGCATGATATGTTGTTATATCTTCTTATAATTGAGTTTTGTATGCTTAAAAATGGTTTATCATGACTTAAGGATGCTTTAGAAATGTTGTTGTGTTTTTTTTAAGGTACACGGGTACGTACAAGTGAACACACAGGCATGTGTGAAGACACACACTTGTGTGTCCATAAGGCATGTGCTTGGTCATGCTAGCTTCTAGAATCATTTCATGGAATTTCAGCTAACTACACGGGCCTATGGTGTGGACATATGGGCGTGCATACAGGGCATAAAGACATGTCTTACGCTTGCACGGGCGTGTAACAACATAACAACACTCATGTGTCCTACTTACATGGGCATATAAAATTGGGATAAAACATACGAGCATGTGCATTGTCAACACGGGCATGTGTCTGGATTTTCATACGCACACGAGTGTCATGCAAGGCCATGCTCATGTGAAAAAGAGGCCACATGTATATGCATCATCGGGTATATGGTCATGTGCTTAACTCTTCTTCTGTAATATATGTCTGGAAACCTAGAAAATCCTAGCAAATCACTTCTAAACAATTCTCACATCTAAAATAATCATCTATACATCCTTTCAAGCATCACAATATCATCATATTGATGGAAAACTCACTTCATTCATGCCACATTACACAAATAAAAGTAAAACTCATGTATACATACATATACACCCATTAGCATGAAATCAATAACTCAATCAGCTATAGAATCACTAATCAAGCACTTAAGCATGCCAAACAAGCCTCAATAACACAACAAACATTCTCAAACTCAGAGAACAAAGGAAAACATACTATGAAACATAGTGAAAGAGGTAAGGAAATACTTACCTCTATCCATGAGATGGATCTCTCTCTTTAAGAGCTTCTGAATCTCTAATCTAAAGCAAAACTGCTGGTTGATCTCTCTCAATTCTAAGGTTCACTAGGAAAATGAAGGAGAAGAAGAAAATAAAAGCTAGAACTGCGGGTCTGAAAAATAAAAAGGCATATATGGTTGAATGACATGACACACAGTTGTGTGTCTTAGACACAATGTCGTATATGCAATGGAAATATCAATTTTCTCTCTTTCCGTGCCATACATGGAATATTCTCTCAAGAATACCCATGTATAAGCCACAAAAGGCTTCTAAATGACTTTTCTACCCTTGACCCCTCTCAGATTTACTTTTTACAACGAAATCTCATTTTTACCCTTAATTAAAAGCCTAAAAAGACAGTTTTACCCTTGTGCTATTACAACATAGCACAACAAGTATCTTTGAATATACAGATATTTTATAGATGAAGTTCACTCAATTTTTCAGTATTTTAGGATCTTCGGATCTTAATAGTATTTTCAAAAAGATATTTTCAAAAAATAGGCCTAAAAGTTGAGACATAATTTTAAACATGATTTCAGCATACTTCATATCATATCATATATAGCATAAAATTAAGTAAAGTAGAGGAATTATGAAAAATAGTAATAAAACAAAGTAGAACTTATTAGACAGACTAATAAATAATAGAAAAGTCAGAATATACAACACTAAAGATATAAGTACACATAGAATACCAGATATATGGCCGAATAAGTACTTATATGAAATAAGTCTTTAATATAATAGCAGACAAGAAACAAAGTAACTAAGAATTAGATGAAATAGCTACAAAGTCAAATAAGAACTCGTGGCAAATTAAAAGTACTATTGCACGATATACCTTATAAGTAGAAACATAACGAAAATCAGATTAGATTTAAGATTCATTATGAGTATCAGAAAACATAACTACTAACTTAAGAAATGAAAAGATAATAAATTCTGAAATAGAGTTGTATGTATTAAGTTATATCAATCTAAACCCTTTCATACTGTCTTGTATACGTATAACCATACATGTACTTATGACATGGCATGTAGCAGAATTTGATAAGCTAGAAAAGGATAAGTCTACAAGATTAGTAATGAACTAGGTTGAGTTTATCAGATATATAGTAAAGTAAGTAAAGTAATAAAGTTAGAAATGAGAATAGACTAGAGTTCAAGAGAAGTAATGCAATAGGTCCCGAAAGTAAAACAGAACTAAAGTCCCTAAAGGCTAGTGATAAGCTAAACAAAGTCTATTAAACTAGAAATATGATAAGTTAAGAAAAAGTAATTAGAAAGAGATTAGTTAAGAAATATGATGAGTAAGAAAAAAGTTTAGAAATGTCTTTAGCTAAGAAGTAAGATAAAGAAAGAGACCATAGAGCTTTGAGATCAGTTATAAAAAATTAAAAAGAAAAATAGAAACCCATTTCTAGGTAGAATTAGTAGATCACTCATCCCCTCAGTTTTCCTTTCTTGCAAGTCAATGTTTCAAAAAGCTAAGCTAGAGTACAAGGTGATCGGAGAGTGGGCTACAGCTTTAGTGGGTTTTCACCCAGATTTTTAATTTTCTCTCTCTCTTTATATATATATATATATATATATATATAGTTTTCGGTAGATAGCATATTGGTTCGTATACTTTGTATTGCTCATGCATATGATGAATAGTATTATATATGTTTCAGATATTAGTAAATATAGTAGTAAAGTATGAGTTTCTTTCAAAATACTAGACATTGGATTTGACCCTACCACCATATTTATTTTGTTAAGGTTTCCGCATAATGCATGTTTTTAGATAAGTAAAGGTGCTCACGTGTTCCTTCATATCCACCCCTAAAATGATGTTTGAAATATTATTTTTCTACTTTAAAAATATTCATATGGATGAATTGACCCCTTTTTTAAAACGCTATTGTGGCATATCATCTCATGTAATACTTATCATACATAATATCTTATTATCCGAACTTCTTATTAAGTTCTCATACTTGTGTGAACTTAGAACTTGATTTGATATTTACATATCTGTTATGTATTATATTATGTATCTATTAGCTTATTGTTTCTCATTCTGATCTTATTTACTGCTTTGTATTCTTGTATCAAGTTTTAGTTTCTGATTCTATATACTCTTCTGATATTGGGTTTTGTACACTAAAGTAGCGTTTTACTATCTGTATTACATAATTCTTGCTGGAGTTTCTAATTTTATAACTTTGTACATTATTTAGTTTCTTGGTATACTATTTTATATCTTTTTATTAAGTTTCTCACACTTAAGTAAGCTTTGGTATATGTTTTTATATGTTTTTGTAACTGTTTATATTTATGCTTCTATAAAGGTTTCTATTTCTATTTTTGTAATTGTTTATGTTCTCATTAAATTTTTCATGCTTGTCCAAGGTTTTTATTAGGGTTTTGTGATTTTTGCTTTCGTGTCTTATTATATCACTTACTTATCTTGTTTCTAGTTTTTTTTGGTTTCTCACACCTTATAAGCTTAAACTATGGTTCTGTAATGTTTGTTGTTTATCTCACATTGCACGGTTGTGCACTTCAGGACAAACGGTTGTGCATGGACATACGGTCAGTGCCTTACATACATAAGCCTATAAAACTCTACTCACACATAATCGTAACTCCTCAAACACCTTCATTCAAAATTGACAAAGGCATACGACATTGCCCTTGAAATTCATGATCGTGCCCCATCAGGACACTTTCTTTCAGCCTTAGTCATCCATGTGCATACATGACTGTAACTATGTAGAATTATAATAGCATGGTCATGCAATTATTAGGCATATGATCATGCGTCATGCTCTGCTTCTACAACTATGACTCTAGAGATTGTAGAACTCAACCTAAACGCCATCAAATCTCTAACCAACTTATTCTAACATATATACATGCAAAACATACTACTTTATACATATTTTCATCATCAACTAGCATTTAATCACAGCCAAGCATGCTTTTAAATCCTTAACTCTTTCTCTTTCTCTCTCTCTTTCTCTCTCTCTCTATATATATATATATATACACACACACACACACACACATGCATAACAAAAAAACGCATGTTTCTACCTCTAAATCTCTCATCTTTCATCATCTTGTCATGAATTCTTAAACTTAAAACATGTTAACAACTTACTTTCAACTCAATACAAAGAAACACATGTTATAAAGACAAAAGGGGAAAAAGTAAGAAATTCATGCCTCAAGTTGCTAATAATCTCTATCTTTCTAATGCTTGCTTGATTCTTAGCTAGATTCATTAGCTTAAGCTAGTCTTCTTCTAAACTTTGGTTAGGGTTAATTGTGGAAGAAAAAAAGAAATAAGAGAAACCCTAGTTGAAAAAAAGATAACTTTACTTTATATAGTTACACCAACAAGGAAATGATGCACGATTGTAGGTTCTAAGGATGCACGATCGTGCTCCAAGAAAATTCTCAAATTTCTAACTTCCTATGCTATGTGTGGAAAAGTCTCCTAAAGAGACTCAAACATAAGCTATATAAAGCCTCTAAATGACTATATAACCCTTGAACCCTCTCAAATCTATTTCTTACTATATATATTCTCTTTTTTAACCCTAATTTACAACATAAAAAATTTGTTCTAACCTTGGGGTATTATAACCATCTCTTTCAATCAACCCCATCTAAAAGAGAGCATCTACATTTAGCCAATGGAATCACATGATGATCATAATATCATAATCTAATAAGTTTAACCCTAACGTTTTAGCAATGAAAGATATGACCATTACAAAATCAATAGGCACGTTAGTCTTATCTACATTTCCTTAAAAATCACTAAGTTTTCCAATAAGCCACCTAACCATATCAACTTGAGTTAAAGCAACTATTATTAAACACAAATCACACACACTCAAAATTCCATTTGTATCCATTTTAACATTCAAAATGTACATCACTATTATATGAAAGATTCTAAGACACAAACTTCACATAACTAAAGCTTTTGCCTTTTGAGCAATACTATATCCTACTACCATGTACTTGAGATGCCTAAAAAGTACGTCCACCTGACGTATCGAACAATCCAACACAACCATA
Source organism: Anacardium occidentale (assembly GCA_026122585.1). NCBI lineage: Eukaryota > Viridiplantae > Streptophyta > Magnoliopsida > Sapindales > Anacardiaceae > Anacardium > Anacardium occidentale. The sequence continues at coordinate 3,592 of JAJEJH010000946.1, read as the reverse complement.
ATCCGACCACCCTAGTAACTCATTAGGGTTTATAGTCTATGATATGTTTTATGGTATGAATTTCATTATATAATATGTCTTTATACCTCTAGCATCCTTAGTTATACTCAATGAACTATAAAATGTATACTCTGAACCTTTATAAGCATTATACTTCATTAAAGAAAGAACTTTTCAAGCTTATTTGATCTAATTAAGCTCATCACTTCATCTAACAAACCATTGTCACTCAATATATACATATATATATATATATATATATATATATATATCTAAACATCTCCCTATATAATTAGACTTTTTCGTGAACTTATGATATAGTACCTTATGGTGCTTATCATAAAAAAATCACTCTATAAGGGTTGTTGTTTCCTTTAGAACTCATTGTTCTCTTCCTCACATTTTTCATTCGTGGAGGCATGTTTAGAGGCTTTGAGAAATTTGGGATTTGATACATTGTAAGATGCAATGATTTCAGAAAACTAGTTTAAATAGTACAAAAACTAGTTTGGAAGTGAAAGAAATATGAAAGACATGAATTTGAGTGAAGAAATTTGAGATTGGATTGGAAACACTGAGAGAAATTGTGAGTTAAGGTTTATAAAATTTTGGCAAAATGAAAGAAAACTTATAATTTTCTTTTATAGATACAGGCGTAAGGTCGTGCAATTTATAAACGTGCAATCACATGTGTATTAAAAATAAAATAAAAAATCCTAGATATACACAATTATGTTTGTGACAGCACAATGTCATACAATGGCAACAATGATTTGTATTCGATTGCTAAGTGGCACACATCAGTTGATTGAATGTCAAGCACAATCATGTATCTAACATACACAAGTGTGTGAGACCGAAAAACAAAACTAATGTTATTTAAGCCCAGTTTTCAATCATTTTAAAACTAAAATTAAAACACGGAAGTTATGAATTTTGAATATTTTAATCATTTAAGGATTTTACTATGTGAATTCAATACAAATTCATATCATTTCAATTTGAATTCTCATTTGAACACAAAATGTGGCAATCAATGTAACACTTAACTTACATTTAGCATTATCTAGATATGGCAATATACTCATATATGTATCAACCAATCAATATATGATATCCAATCAAACATAATAACCATATTAGTATACGAAGCACAAAAACCATGTATTTAATGAATGGAAAATTTAAGCACTTTGTTTGTGTCTATCATCCTAAGCTCTTTTCATATGAATCCAGATCTCTCTTTATCAAAAGGCTTGGTAAATATATCAACAAGTTAATGGTTAGTATCAATAAATTCAATTAAGATGTCAGTCTTGCTAACATGGTCACACTAGAAATATTGTCTAATATCTATATGTTTTGTTTGTGAATGCAAGACAAGATTATTGGAAAGTTGAATTGTACTTGTATTGTCACAATAAATATAAATTTTCTCTATTTTAAAACCAAATTCTAGCAATTATTGTTTCATCCAAAGTAATTAGACACAACAATTAGTTACAGAAACATATTCGACTTGTCGATGTTGCAACCAAATTTTACTTTTTAAAAAACTATAAAACTAACATATTTCCTAAAAATTGACAAATGTCAATAATGCTTTTCCTATCTATTTGACATTATTCAAAATCATCACCCAGAAATGTGCACAATTTGAGTGAAAAGTTCTTGGAGTACTATAACCTAACATTAGGGATTCCTTTAAGATACCTCTAAATTTGTTTTACGACATTAAATGTGATTCCTTAAGATTTACTTGAAATCATGTACACATGCATAAACTAAACATAATATTCAGCCTAGATATAGTTAAATATACTAATACACCTAACATACTTCTATAGATTTTGTGTCAACACCTTTACCTCCCTCATTTACGTCTAATTTGATTGAGGTACTCATAAGAGTTGGTTACTCTTTGGCTTCATGTAGTTGAACATCAAGAGCAAAATCATGCACATATTTGGATTAGTCGAGCAAGATCATTTTCTTTGTTTATTTGATTTTAAGTCCAAAGAAGTAGGTAAGCTCTCCCATCATACTCATTTTGAATTCACTTGACATCATCTTAGAAAACTCTCTATATAGAGATTCATTAGTAGCATCAAAGATAATTTCATCCATATAAATTTGAACAACTAAAATATTTTGCTTATGCCTTTTAATAAACAAAGTGTATCTACCTTTTCTTTTGAAAATCCGGTTTTAATAAAAAAAAAAAAAAAAGGTGCTTAATCATTTATACCATACTCTAAGAGCTTGTTTTAAACCATAAAGCTGTTAAGTTAATTTGAAAACATAATTTTGAAAATTTACATTTTCAAAATCGAGAGGTTATTCAACATATTCCTCCTCTTAATAAATCCATTTAAAAAAACATTTTTAAAGTCCATTTAAAATAGTTTGAAATTTAAATGGAGTGCATAGGCAAATAATATTCTAATTGCTTCTAATCTACCTATGGGGGCATAAATTTCATCAAAATCAATACCTTTCTCTTGAGGATAACCTTGAGCAACTAGTCTTGCCTTATTTCTCACAACGCTTTCAAACTCATCCATTTTGTTTCAGTGTAGCCATTTTGCATTGATAGTGGGATGATTATTTGGCCTAGGAACTAATCCCTAAACATGGATATTCTTAAATTGGATAAGTTTTTCTTACATGGCCATCCTCTATCCTTTATCTTATAAGGCATCGTATACCTTCTTTGACTTCATTTGTAACAAGAATGCCACAAATTCACATGAATTACTCATGAATGCTCTTGTCCTTACTCCTTGGGTTAGATCACCAATAATCTCACTTTTTTTTTATTTTATCTTTTATTCTTGGAAATAAGATCTCCCTTTGTACTTCTTCAGGTTGCATATTTGACTCTTTTTATGGCACTACTGTAGCGACCCCCGCCCCAGGCTACTGTGCGCTGCGGAAATATACTGTATATACTAATAAAATATTCCTGAGACGGGGACCACTACAGAAAATCTGCTGCTAAAACTGATATAACAAATTTCTTTATAAAAAGAAACTGTTAAAGTAAATAAAATACTGAAATATACTAAAGCGTGAAAGCCCCAGGCTGCTCATGTATAGAAAAATACTGTCATGCAGTGTATACAGTAATGTAATACACACATATATACATGAAAACTAAAGCATGCGAGCCAACATGCCATCTGCTGCTGCCGAGCCACATCCCCAAAATCTCGCAGCGGTCTCGCTCCAGCTCAGCCACTCACTGACCTGTAAAAAGGAAACAGGGAAAGGAATGAGTGACAAAGTCACTCAGCAAGCGTTTCCAAACACAACACTCGCAGGTCAAAACGATCTTTATCCTGATTCTTTGGATATACCGAAGTATATCAACTTTCGAATTATTCTTTACTGATATCTGTTCTGTTATTGTTCTGTTTCTGTTCTGATACTGTACATGACATGGAATGTATATGCTGATGTCATGTGTATGCTGGAAACTGTAAAACTCGCCCTCAGGCTTGTTTTTCTGAAAAACTGTCTTTTCTGAAAACTGTTTCTAATAAAACTATGATCCGAAGATCCTGAATATATACGTATAGTATATACTGAA